>JAAGNO010025642.1:107690-117987 GCA_033439905.1 Ceryle rudis | reverse complement strand
CTTTCCTTTCCTTTCCTTTCCTTTCCTTTCCTTTCCTTTCCTTTCCTTTCCTTTCCTTTCCTTTCCTTTCCTTTCTTCTCTCTTCTTTCTGAGCTTTCTTGAGTAATCAATGATAACTTTGCTTCCTAACATTTTCAGTGTGTTTTGTTTTGTTTTGTTTTCCTCAGGGATTAGCCCTAATTCCTGGTCTCAAAGACCTTTTCTGAACCTTCCTTTCCATTTGAATTGTGACTGAGGAAATTACTCCTGAAAAATAAATAAAAGGAAAAAAAAATCCACATAAACCTTTACCTTAAATTCAATATGCAATGAATGGAAGATGGATGGCATTCCAGATCAAATCCATTATATTTTTATCATGATGACAACACATGAGGCTCTGACAGTTCTGGACTGAAGTTCATACATTAATCAAATGCTGTCTTCATTGCTTCTCTGGCACTTTTTCGTTAAAACAGTAGCAGTTGAACTATAGTCCTCTAAGTTATTCCTAAACTGGCTCCTTTTCAAGTACAAATGCTGTCCATCCCTGAAATATCTGTGTATTTCCAGGCATCTGTAGATTTCAAACCACAGTAGAGAGGAAATAAAAGTAATTTTATCTATCTTTTAAGAGAAAGACAGAGGATATCTAGTGTGTCTGACAGTGATTGTGTGTTGCTTACTGTAATTTCTCTAATGGAAGTAAAAGCACTCTCTTATCATTATCTCACATCCTTTTATAAATTCATCCTCACAAAAGAGTATGTTTTAGAGAAGAACTGGTGAACACTTTATACTAGAGGGGAAGCAAGGCATGAAAGAAACAGCTTGCACAAGAGAACAAAATAAATATAACTGGGACTGAATCTAACTCTTCTCATATATGAAAGAATCGGGAAACTTTTTCCCAAAGTCTAACAAAGCAGTCAAGAAGCATCCTAGATCAAATTTTCAATTTTTAAACCAATATTTATCAATTCAAGTTTGCTACACCTAAAGACACCTGCACTAGTTCAGGCCAGCATTCCATCTCCTAGAGTAATGTCTCTTCTGCTTTGGAAATAGGTAGACGAGCAGGGCAGAGTAAGAACAATGCAAGCATATCATAGAGTATGAGAATAATTCAGTTCAGAGGAGACCACTGGAAGTCTGGTCCAAAATCCTATACAGAGGAGGCCTGACTTTCAAGCTAGTTCAGGTTTTCTGTCTAAGAATGAAGATTACACAGCATCTCTGAGTAACCTCTTCTAGTGTTTAACTCCTTTATCCTTATACTCAATATGAATATTTCTTGCTGTGCAGCATGTGTGTTGCTTCTTGTCCTTTCACAGTGGGCCTCTGAGAAGAATTCGGTTCTGTCACTGGGTGGGGGGCTGAATGAGTGGCTGTGCTTGTATTAAAGCACATGGTGAAACAAGGACTAAACATCTTCTTGGATCCCACAGCCCATTCTCCATAACAATACTGGTCAGCATGTGTCATCGGGGTTTGTTGAAAATAGTAACTTTTCAGCAGAGTTCTCAGATACCCCTCTTAAAATTCTCTAATGAAAGATTTTAGGACCTGTCAGTGTTTACAGTAGTCACTGAGCATCCACTCCAGCTACTGCTGGAATGGAACGGGGGGGCCTTTGTCATCCTTAACTGCTATCTACGTTATTTAGTTATTTTCGCAATAGTCCCACCTTTCTTTATTTTTACAATCAATTTGACCAATGTCATTCATAAAGGATCCACCAACACTGCTTAGATTTTAGTTTCTAGTATATGTAAGAACAGCTCATACCTAATTTATAGTTCTAATCAAATGTATTTCGTTTCTCTTTCCATTTTTTCTTTTTCTACCTTCTGAATTATATTAATTGCAATAATTCTTTCTTCCTTCCGTTTGTTTATAGATATATATTTCTCTGTCTATCTACAAATTTTCATCCTTGTATAGCTTACTTTCATTTTCTTATCGGCACAGGCTGACTAATAATCAGTGTGTCCTTTCCTGAACTGTCATTTCCTGAGTATCTAGTAAAATGTACTTAGAGTTTTTAATTTTTCATTTTTATCTGTGTACTGCTTTTTGTATTTCTAAAGCAGTAGGCAGTGATTGCCTCCTGTCCAATAGGTCATATCATAGGTCTAGAATAAATACAGATGCGTTGACCTTCAATAACACATTCTTCCTTCTCCCACGTATTGAAATAGTTTTGTGACAACCAGCTGTCTGTCTTTCACTGAAAAAGCTCTGAAATACTCCAGTTCACACCTACATGTGTAGCTGTTGCTCTACTTTCCAAGAGAGTAAATACTGAACTCAATATCCTAGTGACTTTTTAGGCAGACTTCTGCTTAGAGCTCCCAGCGTTAGCCATTGCTGTGTTCAGTGGAGCAAGTTATATTTTCAGTTCAGTTTTATCAACAGCACTATTTGTGCCTGAGATGCAAGAGCTCATAAGTGCAGGAGACAGACAAAACTTCCTCTTTCCTTTAGGTTTTGACCTGTTTCTACCCTATGATATAGCTATATCAGCTAATAATATGAAAAAGAAAAACAACAACAACAAGTTTGTTATTTTTATTTATTGTTTCAAAAGGAGATATGCAACCACTGCCACCCCCCGAGTCAGCTCACTTTGTATTTAATGCACTAGAACCGTGAAAGAAATTTTGTTAGAATTCCCATTTAATGCAGCATTATAATCGCTGCCCATCGCGAGAACCTGTGACTACTCCATTTGGTGACACATGAATGAAAGGAATTGTAGAAAAGGCTTCTCACATCCTTTGAAAGCATCACAAAAGCATCACCTAGGCTGTATGTCTACTACTGCAGATTTATTATGAAAAACAATTATAGCAGTTTGGGGTAGTTTAAGGCCAAGACCCGTTACTCCCAAATTTTGTTACAGGTGCTTGTTTGACTCCAGAGAGCTCTTCAGCTTTTGGTGACATCCATATCTGATCGATGTGGGACACAGAGACCATCAGTCAGTGGAGAGTTCCCTACTGAAGGCAGAGACAGAAAGTCATTAAACATATCTGAGGCTTTTCTTGTTGAATGAAATGCTGTTAACCACTGAAGAAGAAAAATTTTAAAATTATAAAAATTATAATAATAATTCTGTATATAGATAACATGCCTCAAAATTCCCAGGGGTAAAACCACAGCGTTCTAGAATTTCTATCAGCAGGACTGTAGTATTTTGAATATTTCGTTCTCTGTCTCCCATGATGCTACAAACACTAGCTGGTATGCATGCCTTACTTTCTAATTCACCGGGTTTTGCTTTTTGACCTGTGCTGTGGATGACATCAGGCTTGCAAGAACTGTCCTTCCTCCTAAAATTCAAGTGTTGCCCTATAGGCTTCTGAGTGGACCAAAATGTCTAGGATGAACTCAGGAATGAATGGAGAGTAACAGGCAGAGATCCCAAACACAAACCTCAGCTTTGGACCTCCTTCTCTCATGAACCCTAAGGGCCGGCTATTTCCTGGTTGTTATTGAGTCAGCCACCACACCAGCATTGCACCAGTTTGCAGTATCCTGCTGCTCTCATTCATCTCTCTCTCTGGGCATCTCCTGAGACCACTCCCTGTATCTGAATTGCTTCAGCATTTAAAGAAATACCCAGTTCAATTTTCCACAAGTAGGCAGATACAATAAAGCATTGCAGGAAAATGTTCCAGGTCTTACCTCCCACAGGTCTAGACTTAGCACAACACAAGCTCAGTTCAATCTCTGAGAGACAGACTCCTCAGAAATTATTTTGAATCTGTGCTCTCCTCGCTTTGTCCGTCAGAACATTTTCCACTTTCTGCTGAAAATCATCTTCAGTATTTCTGTCGCCATCTTCTACAGCTCTGGGAGCTTCCTGCCTTATTTTTTTTTTCCCAGTTAACAGAAAACTGCTAACAGCTTAACAATTTTCCATACAGGAAAGACTGGTTTCTGTAAAGCTTTCCTCAACTTAGCGACTTCACCCTCTGGGTAGGCAGACTGAATCAAATATATCTGCAAGGAAATATTTTTCCATCTTCTTTCTAAAGAAAGTGTATATATTTATGGCTATGTTGTCTGTCAGTCCATGCTAATGATATTTTACTCTGCTCTGCAATTTCAGCTAAATTCAGCAGAAAGGTACAGTTCATGAAGGTAACAAGATATCAAAAAATGTAATGAGAATGGATTATTGAACTCAGTAAGAGACCCGAGTTTAGGTCCTCAATATACTGTGAGATCAATCATCTCAGTAGACACTGGAGAATCCACACGAAAGAGCTAGAAGCAATTAGACCTCACAGTTCCCCTAAATGTATAACCATATGTTAAATTTCATTAGAGTGCATCCCTTGAAGACGAAAGACTAATTTGTTTAGGCTACCATTTTATTTATTTGGGTCTTATTAAAGTGCTTTATTCCCTGATGCATGAAAACAGTTCTTCACTGAGCAGACAACAATTTTTGTTCTGATATTGATTGAGAAGTTATTTGCACTGCTAACTCTTTTTATCTTAGTCACCACCATGCTGCTGGGATCTTGTTCTCAGACATAAAAGGATTACACCTAATATTCCATTTTGGTGGGTGCTTATAGATCTCATGAAATTTCCCTTGTACTTTCCTCAATAATTCTGCACAGCCTTGGCTATCCCTACAAAATACTTACAGAATATTTATCTGCTGGTATCTATGTGTATGTAGTATGGTGATTTAATTGCTTTTGTCTCCTGTTGGGGGTGGTCAAATTATGCTCCAGAAACCAAACCTAGTCTTCAAGATTGCTAGATTTCCCCTTTGAGGATGCAGGCTGGTCAGCAAGCTGGGCATGTGGCACGTGCTGTTTGTGCTTCATACACACGTGGGTGTAAGTCTGCAGTGGTTATTTAGGTCAGATGCAACACTATGCAACGATGGTGTCACTGTGCTCTGCACAGATTTGGCCACCAAATACCATAAAAGCAAATCTCTAATAGCCTAAAGAAATGGGTTTCACTGGTACAGGTTATTTAGACTGTGCACAGGGAGGCCAAATGCTTAACAGAGCGAAAGCATAGCTACAACATTGTCCTGCTTTCAGCTGGGATAGAGTTATTTTTTTTCCTAGTGGCTGGTACAGTGCTGTGTTTTGGATTTAGGATGAGAAACATGTTGATAACACGCTGATTTTTTAGTTGTTGCTGAGCAGTGCTTACACTAAGTCAAGCTCTTCTCAGCTTCTCATGTTGCCCTGCCAGCAAGTAGGCTGGTGGTGTGCAAGAAGCTGGGAGGGGGTACAGCCAGGACAACTGACCCAAACTGGTCAGAGATGTTCCAGACCATATGACATCATGTTGAACAATAAAACTAGGGGGACATGGCCAGGGGGTGGCAGCCCGCTGCTGGGGGACTGACTGGGCATCAGTCAGCTGGTGGTAAACAATTGCATTGCGCATCACTTCTCTTGTATATTCTTTTATCATTATTATAATTTTCCCTTCCTTGTCTGTCCTATTAGACTTTTTTTTTATCTCAATCCACATGCTTTACCCTTTTTCTGGTTCTTTCTGCCATCCCAGTGAGGGGGAGTGAGAAAATGGCTGTGTAGTGTTTAGCTGCCTGCTGGGTTAAACCACAGCAGTCCTTTTTTGGCACCCAATGTGGGTCTTGAAGGGTTGAGATAACGACAGATCTGACCAGAGTATGTTAAAACAATTATTTTATAAGCATTCATTTATTAGTTTAATAGTCACCGGTTACAGTGTTGATTTATTTGCTCTCATAGTTGTTCAGCTTGTTCTCAGAGTTGTGTTATGCAACACTTTGCTTGCTATATATGTTCTCTGTTGTGCTGTTTATCAGCTCTGGGGGCTGGATTAAGGTTATCGTTTTGCTGTACTGTGTAACACTGGTTTATGATATGATAAAATTACTGGTCATGAGGCTAATCTGGTATTTGTGCTCAGCATTTCCATCATCTCTGTACTTTGGGAACCATCTCTCAGAAACTATTGATAATTACAGTCTTTACCTTTTCTCCTCGGAGAGACAATCTATGGTGAAGGCGGTGGGGGGGGAAATTTCCCTAGTCCTTCACTTTCCCCTTCTCCTCCTCCAGGCTAGTTACACTGCATTTTGAATCTCCTTGGGACGTTCAAACCATCATGTTCCTATTGCTATGTCTACTGAATGTGTTTCTGTTCTTGTTTAAGGTTAAACAATTATTTACAAATACCACCCAGAGATCTGCCCTGAGGTTGGAGAGTTATCAGTGGCAGGGTGTGTGGGATAGGATGGGCAAGCACCTAGGACAGTGGCCACTTCCAGTGTTTTGGAACTTCACCCCTGAACGAGTGAACAAGCCTGAAAACCTAATAAAATATTTGGGAAAAGTTTTCTGTCATTCTGGCAATTCCAGAGACACCAATCACTGCAGTGTGCTAGGGCCTGGCCCATGCCTGCTGAGCCCTGTTCTACACTATTCAGTAACCCCAAGGAGAAGAGCAGGTCTCTGGATCTGATGACAAATCAACAGGCACTGCAGTCAAATCGGAGAACCAAGCCATGCTGGTATTTGTTGTCCCTATACACAAGGAGAAGTATTAGATGTGAAAGTCAGTTCATTTAGTAATGGAAGAAACACCTAGTATGAAGTGGAAGGAGGAAGAAGTGGACAAGGCAGAACTCATAAATGAGGAGAAAACCACTTGATCCCTATTCTTGAGTGAGCTGTGAGATATGCAGAGGGAATTCAGCCATCATCCAGGTGATAACACTGCCATTTGGTTGCTCCAATGCTGTGATAACTAGGCTGGTAGTTTGGAATTAGAGGTGACGGAAGCCAAGTAGCTGGGATCCCTGTCTAGGGAAGGGGGCATTGACAAAGCAATTGGAAAAGTGGCACAAGCCCTCAGCTTCTGGAGGTGACTCCTGTCAGGCATGAAGGAGAGCTATCCCTTCAAAGAAGATGTTACATGTCACCCAGGCAAATGGACCACCATGGAGAGAGATATCCAGTACCTGAGAGAATTAGTCGTGCTAGATTTATGATGACCTGGACAATGAGCAGTTATCCAAAGATCCAGGTGAAGTCAAGTGTAGATGACCCTTGTGGAAGTTTGTATGGAGCAGACCATTGTCTTATGCCAATTCGTTAGCAGTAATGACCTGGAAAGACAGAAAGGGACAAATGGTGCCTGAATCAGCTGTCGAATATTGGCACTACAAAGAAGGAACCACACCTTATACAGAGCTGCATCACTACAAACAGCTATGGAAAAGAGGTTCTGAACCAGGCGCTCTTCAACACTTTTTTATTCTTTTTATTTTTATTTGAGGAATGGTGTTATCATTCATAAGAAATTTACAGTGCAACAGTACAATTCTGTGAAGAGAAAGAAGACATCTCTTTTAATTTTCCTAGTAAAAAACCCAGTGATTTAAGGGCTGCTGTATCTTTATTTTAAACATTGAATTCTTCATCTGAGTTCCTCCGGAGACCGTGGAGAAATGTGTTTGTGAAGGAAAACAGATATATTGAAGAAGTAATAGTATCCCATGAACAACCAATAAACCAAAAAGTAATTATTGATCAAAGTATTTTTCTTCACGGCATTTATTTGAGAGGATCTGTGAGTTTGATTTTGACATATACATTATATAGGAAAAAAATAATGTTATTCAGACACACAGCAAATAAGGTACTGAAGCAGAACATCCTCTTCTTTACCCCCCTAAACTGTCTCGTAGCTCATATCTAGAGGGCTAAAAAAAAAAAAAAATTACAATATTGATTGCACTTTGTTATTCTGCTTTAGTGATTAAATACATCAGCCACACCATCAGAGCATTAAGTCCTGATTAATCATTCTCAGAACCCCTGAAGTAATATACAGAATATTTTTTTTACAGTGTAGGTAGAAAGGCCAGTTCAGGATTTATTCTTCGGTCAACTGGAAGTTGTCCTTTGACTTTCCTTGAGCTTCAATTTCTTTGGCTTCAGTTTCTCCCAGTTCTTATAACTGACAGCAAATAAACTACCTTGGGGCCAGAATCTGCAGTGTGGGACCTGTGGATGTATTTAAGGCTGAGGTGCTGAGCTGGTGTGGTGGGCTAACCTTGGCCAGCATCCCACCTTGCTGCTCACTCCTTCATCTCCTCGAGGGGTCAGGTAAGAAAATGAGGTGAGGAAGTTCTCGGGAAAAGTGAGCTCAGTTCCCTGTTACCATCACAGGCAAACCACACTGTGCTTTTACTTACTGTGTGTTCAAATAGTTTGCATAGTGAGAAACAAAGGCAACCACTAAACCAACACCTTCAACTGAAACCCCCTTTTTTATCCCAGGCCCAAGGTCACCCCTTCACTCCCGACTTCCCCCCGCTCCGAGGGTCCCAGCAGGTGGGGATGGGGGTTGCATCCCAGCCCCTCTGGCTGCTCCTCCCTCCTCACCCGTTGTCTCCCGGCTCCAGCGCCAGCCCTTCCCTGGGGTCCGGCCCTGCAGGGACAACCTGCTCCGGCCTGGGGCCCTCCCCGGGCTGCAGGGCGGGTTTCTGCTCCAGCAGGGTCATCCCCACCCCGGGCGTACAGCACCTCCCGACCTCCTCCTCCTGCTGCTGCTGCTCCCTCCTTGGCTTCCTCCTCGGCCTCCTCGGCTTCCTCCTCCTCTGCTTATTCTGTGGTTTTATCCCATCTGCGTTTTCCCACTAACTTGAGTAATGTGTTCAGATAGAGAAAACCTGTATGGAAATCAGTGGGCAGAAGCAGACCATTCCATCTCTGGATTTAATTCACAACGGACACAACTGCTCTAGGACTTTGTGGGGTTTCAAGTTTTGGGAAGAGTTCATTTCTACCCAGATCTTCTCCCCGCCTTGGCCTCAGTCATGGTGACTTGCTGGAACTGATTCTGTCTTCCCCTGACTTTTAACCCGTTAGGCCCAGCTCCTCTTATGTCCATTTACTCCCAAGTCATGCAGTTTTTTTATCACAGGGGTAACCTCCCACTCCCTGAGGAAATCTGTTTCGATCAAGAGCTGGGCAAAACTAAAAAACTACTGTTAATATTATTTTTCTTGCAGCTTCTCTTTTGGAAACTTGAAATATTTTGGACTGGAAACAAAAAATAAAAAGCAGAAAACATTCAGTTATCATCTAAAATGACAAAATGTCATTCGAATAGAAAAAAGTACACGATGAAAGAAAAATTCATACAGACATTTGCAAAAAGGTCTGAGCTGGGTTTTTCTATCCTCCAGGCCACTAAGATATAACCAAGCTCCAAGCTATTAAAAAAAAGATTATCACAAGGTAGCACTCAAAATGGCAAACCCAGACTCCCAATAGGATTTCTAACCTCCAGTACATTGTTTCATCAGTGCAAACACAGGCATAGTAATTCATTGACGTCCAGTCAGCTATAGTCACAGGAATCTTGCTCAGGCTGGATTCAGAAAATCAGTCTGGATTCAGAAATCTTTTCAGAAATTCTAAAAATCCTGTAACACAGAGAGGAAACCAAAAAATACTGATTTGCGTAGAAATTGTACAGGAAAAAAAATGTTACATTAAGAATTTTTTGCTGGTCTTGCTGTGTTTAAACCTCACTTCTTAACCCTCATTTGCAAAAGAATCAATGAATAAAATAAATTTTAAAGTTATTATCAGGGTAGGTTTAAACTACAGTGATGAGGAAGAAATGTTTGTCTATCTAGGACAGTTACAGAGGAGCAAGCAGACAGTTTACATTTGTGCCTCTGAGGAGTCTTTGCCTGGGGGGATAGCCTTTTTTTTTTTTTTTTGGAAGAAATGAGCACAATCCAAGCTGTAAAAAACAAAGTAAACCAGGAGGAAGCAGATTCTCCAGATGAATGAGATTGTAACAAATCTGGAGCCACTAAGGACATCTTGGTTGTCATTATGCCACACAGTCTAGCATTTTCACAATGATGCATGCAATGCATTGTCTGGCAGAGTTCATGTTTTCTTCTCCTTTGCTTTTTCCTATGTGGGTTTTTGGTTTTGTTGTTGGTTTTGGGTGGTTTTTGGTTTTGTTTTGTTTTGTTTTGTTTTTTTAATAAATAACCATTGACTTGCTGTAGGCTTGGTGTTTGAGAGGTGATAAATGCAAGTGACTAAATTTTAACGCTTGTGTTCAAGATTTCCAAGGCTATTTTCATACAATGCAAGAAAACCTTCCGTATCAGAAGACATCTGTGCCTGTCCAGTTTGTTCAGAAGAAAGGACTAGCGCTTCTACACGCAGATAATTGTACTTAGGGAGCTGGCAGGAGAGCTCACCAAGCCTCTCTCCATCATTTTTCAGAAATCCTGGTCAACAGGAGAGGT
>JAAGNO010025642.1:91298-107590 GCA_033439905.1 Ceryle rudis | reverse complement strand
TCTAACCATGGGGTGTTATCACTGCCAGCAGCAGACACTGTCTGTGAAAACAGGCTGCTGACTTCAGACAGTGCAGGGAGCTGGAAGAACTGAGCTGAAAAGTAAAATCACTGAACAGAATTAGTCCTGTTCTCACTCAAACCAGGAAAGTAACTCAGAAATCTTTCTTTGAAATATTTTTTCATTACTCCTGTCAATCTGTAGATTTTAATTTCTTTTTTTTTCATTTTTGGTGGGAATTGCAGGAGAACATACATATCAGGGGAGAGGTTTGCTTTTCTGTGTGTGAAGAACATTACAGGGAAAGCAAGGTGGAAGTTGTATCCATGCAGTAGCTAAAGAATTTATGAGGCTGTTGTTAGATGCCTGCCAGTAGGATCTATCATGGGAGTTAATAGTTGAGCATATTTCCAATAATCCTACCCTAGGAAATTAGGATAATCTAGTCTCCACATGAAAATGGGAACACTTTGTGTGTACACTGAAAAGAAAAACAAACAAGTTTAAAAAAAATGCCACACAAACAACAACAAGAAAAAAAATACCCCACCACACACCAAAAAAAAAAGGGGAGGGGGGGGACGGGACAGGACGGGATGGGACCCAAAAGGGCAGAGCAGACATTGTCACTTCCTGGGCACCTTTTTATGAAGACAGGCCTTTTTCCTTATACTTGTGATTGCAACACTAGTTTATGTAGTCATTCGAGATTTATTTATAGAGGAAATACACAAGGCAAACCATTATACTTGTGAACAAAGTAAGATAATGGAAAAATATTTATTTCAGAAGTAAAACAGAAAACTAGCAGGGTAGGATATATTTCAGTGAAGTTTAGACTGAGCTAGTCACCCACATGATGCTCCTTTTCAGGTTAATCTAGAGATACAAACATTTTAAATCACAGAATCACACAAAATCACAGAATGGTAGGGGTCGGAAGGGACCTCTGGAGTTCATCAAGTCCAACCCCCCTGCTGAAGCAGGTTCACTCAGATCAGGTTGCACAGGAACACATCCAGATAGGTTTTGAATATCTCCAGAGGAGACTCCACAATTTCTTTGGGTACCCTTGGGTGCCAGGGCTCTGTCACCCTCACAGGAAAGAAGTTTCTCCTCATGTTCAGATGGAACTTCCTATGTTCTAGGAATGGCAGATTTTGGACAATTTTTCTGAGCTGTTGAATAAATTAATTAAAGGTGAGCTGGACTGTCCTTCAGAAGTGCCTGTATCTCTCTCTAAATTAAAATGAGGTTGACTTGTGTTAACTGGAGCATCTGCATTTGGATGAAAAGAATCTTATCCATAGTGCTCCATATTTATTCGGCTGGGGGAGCTGAGAAAGGGACAAACCTGCAGCAGAGTATTTCACTCACCTACACTAGAAGAATGGTGGCAGAGATCAAAGGGGAAGTCAACTAGGTTGTCCTTAACCTCTTTTATGAACAGCCTACTAAGATCCAAATAAGGAGGTATCTAAAAGATTTTCCAAGGTTATCTGGAGTGAATTTCCTGACATACCTGTGTTTGCCTGCCACAAACCTTTGCTTTGATGCAGGGACCAACTGCTTTAGTCTCTCTGTTGTCTATTAAAATATCTCCTTTCTCATGGGATTAGTTTTTACATTAATGTAGTATTTGTGGCTAGAGTGTAAATGAAGCAGCCGTGTGAGGCATACTTCCATTCAGTGTTTTCACCCCTGGCACCATCTGGATGAATAACACCATTCTATGTATGTAAAACCAGCATCACCCAGAGTTAATAATAGCTAGCGTTCAGATGAATGCAAAAAATGCTTTTTTTTTTTACATATATGCAATTCATTATTTACTTTTTAATGAGTTCTCTGTGCAGCAATTTATTTCCAGTGCTGTTCTTAATGAAAACATTAGAAGTTGCAGTTCTAATTCTAATACTAGGAGTTTTATCCATTCCATCTCTGTCCTCATTGACTAAAATCAGTTCCTCACCTTCGTAGTTAAATATGAAGTGCAGCTGGTTAGAAAAGACTTAGCTAAAGAGTAAAATCACTGAATGGAATCAGTGCTGTTCTAACTCAAACCAGGACACACATGAATGAGAATTTAAGGATTTCTGTCACCTTTTACAGCTCTGATTTGCTTGCTCTGTAGTTAAATGCTGCTGCAAGGTGAAAGTCTGGTATTTCCCCGTGGCTCTTGGCAGATTCTCAGGGATAGTGAAAAAGAAATGATATGCTGAATGGGTACAGAGTGATTTGCATGCTAGGCAGCCTTGACTCCATACTCTATTGTCTAAGCATTTATCTCCTTGAAATTGTCTTTTCCTGCAACCAGACATATTTTAATCTGAGTCAGCATTTTTCTTCCTGATAGTTACTCCAAGCTGAAAGTCAAATGCCAGTAATTCCCAAAGGGACGTAAGATTAGCTATGTTGGTGCAAACTGATGACTCGTCAGGTCTGCTATCTAATCTCTATTAGTGTCCAGCACATGATGCCTTATCTGGCCAGTGTTTTATGTCTCTCATTTCAGTGTTATCCTGAGTGCTTCCCAGAATAATTCAGCATATCCATAAAGCTGATTTTCTCTCTCCTTCCTCCCTCCACACCACAGGAGTTCCCAAATGTGAGTCTGTCTTCCTAGGGAAAGATTGGCAGTGACTGTACGGACCAAAAGAGGTGTGTCCTGTTTCAAGACAAGCAAGATTCTAGTCACTTGTCCATGAAGTTTGAGGAATAGAGGTGTGTGCTGTCTGGCTCAAATGTTAACTTGTACCTCAGGACACAGGGGTTAAAGCATCTAAAAAAAAAAAACCCAACCAAAAACCAACCAACCAAACAAACAAAAAAAAAAAAAGAAAAACAAACTAATGTTCAGATTCTCTTAGAGTACACAGAAAGTGAGGAATGAGGGAAGAAAATAGGCCCTGTAAGCAGTGATGCCTCCATCTCTCTTAAGATAACATCTTCAGATTGCCTCCATTACTGTAAAAGTCTGATTAAAAAGGTGCAGTGGGAGCACTGTCCCTATTGTTCTATGCTAGCAGCTTTTACCTGACAACTACACCACTTGCAAAAGGATGAACAAAATCGTTCACCTTCTTCTTTCAAGTGGCAACAGGAAGCAATGTCCTGTCCTGAAATGCCAGCAAATCTAACATCTCAATGCTGTGTTCTCCTTTTCACCCTCCTCACAAGAAAAAGGATTTCTTACTCTTAACCTAACAGTATCTCCACTCCCAAAGCTTTCCAAATTACTTTCATAAATAGTCAGAGAAATGTAAGAAAAAGGCTGCATCTTGTAGCTGAGCAAAGTTAATGCAGCTTAAAGTGCAATAGGAGCTCATGGATGGAGAAAGACCAACGCTATCTCCTTGGTCATTCAGTGCCATCTGTTTAATGTCACTTAGATTTAGATCATGCATTGCTGGCAATTTTAATCTTTTTTTTCAAGGCAGCAAAATGAAGTCGTAACCCTTTTGCACCTTGAGCCTCACTCGTCTACATTTCATTCTTCTGAAGATGGTTCCAGATAAGATTTAGTATGTTACTTGAATGTTATGAAGGAAATCCCAAATGGCAGGGATGGTTTTTTCGGAGAAGTAGGATGATAATACTTCTATAAAAAAGATAATTATGAAGAGAAAATGAGTACACATTTTTTTTGAAGAAACATCTTCTGTGAGTTTGACTTTGAGAAGAAGCAAGTCCTTATATTCAAGTAGTTTTGCTTCCTGACTTTGGTTTCTCTCCTGACTTTCTTTACTATAGGCATGAAGGAATTCCTCCTTCAAGCTCACCTTGTTCAGAGAATGGAATTGCTTGTTTACTTTATATGTCAACTGTGGACACATCTTTTCCTACATTTTCACCACCTTCTCACCAGTGCATTGCCATAGCACTTGCATGGGTGTCTTGCTGGACCCTGGGCTAGAGGAACACACATGGGAACGAGACATATATCAAGGTAGTGAAGCATCTGCAGTGAGGACAGTTGTAATGGTCAAAAGCAGGAGGTATAAAAAATGATTGGAACCATTGAAACTCTATGGACCAAAATAACTGGCTAGAGAGAAAGCCAGAAAAATGTAATTCAGTCTGGTGAACTGAATTAGCTTGTAAGTTTGTGCTTCAGGTATCTCCTGGAGACTCCTGAGAGAATTTACTGAAAGAACTTATCAGAACATAACTTTTACATCTCATACAACCTGAGAAAATGCATTCAGGGCTTATGTCAACTGTGTGACTCAAATAATAAGAAGTTACTGGAGGTTGAAAAGGAACTGTGTCTTGGATTAAACATTGTCATGTTAAAGAACTATGTAATGACTTTTCAACTCATACACAACTCTGCCATGCACAGTATTCCATGAGGGAAAAGATGAGGTCAGTTTATTCATAAATAGGAAATTTTCCCCTTCTTTTAATGTAACAAGGCAATGTTGCTGAGATTTGCTATTCACTTGCCATTCAATCGGAGTTGAGGTTGCAATGTCTTTATCTGCTGTAGCACATATTCAACATCAGATAATTTAAAAATTCTTATACACATAATCTTTCTACTTCTATAGCAGCATTTGTTTTTTAGAGGTTGGATAAAATTATTGCTTCCCCTTCCCCTCGTTCCATCTCATTCATTACATGTCGTCTCTCAGGCCCTGGATGTTCCACCTTTGTGAAATGGATTTTCTCCTTTGGAGAAAGTTCAGCAAGCAATATTCAGTTCTGAAATGTGACGTCACCTTTTATATTTCTTGCCATAATTATGTAACAGTTGTGGCTCCTAGGTGCAGATCCTGATACTGCTACAGACTTCTTTAATAGGTCTGTATGACCTTAGTAGTTACTTCTTTAAATCTTTGCCATGTACTGCGACACTGATAGGGAATGCATTGCTAAGACATGCTTTACAAGCTTTACAGCTCAGATGTGGAAATATGGGGGAGTAAATTCCTACTAGGCACATGCTAATCTAGCATGAAGATGGAAAATGGTTGGGATGCATTTTAGTCTGGTTCCCAAGGAACTGATTTACAGAGATGACATTTCTCTTGGACTATGAAACAGTGCCTGTAGTAGGGTTGTTGTTGTAGTGGTGTTTTGTTGGTTTTATTTTTGCTTTGTCCTGAGTGTCATCTCATTTCTTGATTTATTTTTGCTTCAGGATTAACACACAGTATCCATAAAAAACACCTATGTACTTGTGGTGGCCTGTAAAAGATGCCCCTGTACTTGCATTATCATTTCCCTCTGAAACTCCTATATTACCAATCATCTGCAATTGTCAAATTAGAAGCCATTGATGTCAGGGCCAAAAGTCCTCTCAACTTTCAATGGATCAGGTTTTCTACTGTGGCATATTTCTAAACTGAAAAAGAAATAATTTCATTGAAGTTGAATCAAAGATGGTTGCTGAGCCACACTGATGCAGTTAAGAGAATGCACGGGAGAAATAAATGACTAAGAGAATATAAAGCAATATTGCATGGGGTATACCATCACCTTGCAATCTCATTGTTTTCTGACAGAAGACTCTTGGGTTATTGGGTCTGTCCTATTTTAAGAAGATGCTGTTAAAATTCTGGTGTAAGCAGAAGAGGCCAGTGTGACTGAGTAAGAACAGCAGCTTTTCTGCTGTGTGTAGTTGTGCACTAGAGGAATATCTAGCGTTTCTGTAATGAAAAGTGGGTATCATTTACCTCCCCAGAAAATTAGTGGGAAGAGCTATTTAAAAAGGAATAACTTTAACCGTTGAGAAATCAGGCTTTACTGAACGCAGAATCTCATGATCATATTGTATCTTTGAACAAAGGCCCAAATTAAGAAATAGGTCAGGAAGGTTTCCAGTGTCTGTAATGTAATTCTCAGACTGGTATCTGATTAGCTTCAGCTTCAAAGAGACGAGAAACAACACAGATTTTCATAGTATTGTGACTTTTGTCTTCTTTTCCTTGTGGGTTTTTTTTCCTATCCTGAAAATGTATCATTAGGAATTTATGTCTATAAATTGTCTTATATTATTATCAAGGAGATCCAAAAGGGAAAACACGGGTCCTCAGAGACCATTCCCCACCATCGCAGGAGGAAAAGATTTAGTTCAAATGAGTTAAATCATGAATTACACCCCTACTGCAGAGGAAAGTTATCTGATGTAGGAGTAGGTTTGATGGTGATGCTCAAAACTGGTAATCCAATGTCACCCAGCTCCAAGACGGACATGCCGCTGGCCAAGGTTGAGCCAATCGATGATGGTGGTAGCACCTCTGGGATAACACAGATGAGTTAAAAAAACCTGCTGCACAACAGCAGACATAAGAGAGAAGTGAGAATAAAGAACTCTGTAGGCATCAGGGTCACTGAAGGAGGAGGAGCTCAAGGTGTTGGAGCAGAGATTACCCTGCAACCCATGGTGAAGATCATGGTGAAGCAGGTTGTCCCTCTGTAGCCCATGAAAGTTAATGGTGGAGCAGATACCCATCTACAGCCCATGGAGGACCCCACACTAGAGCAGGTGGATGCACCAGAAGGAGGACCCTGCGGAGAACCCACACTGGAGCAGGCTCCTGGCAGGACCTGTATGTGACCCCATGGAGAGAGGAGCTCATGGTGGATCAGTTTACTGGCGGGAATTGTGACTCTCTGGGGGACCTATGCTGGAACACTTTGTGAAGAACTGCAACCCATGGGGAGGACCCACACTGGAGAATTTTATGGAGGACTTAGGAAAGACATTGAGATGCTAGAACCTGTCCAGAGGAAAGCTACCAACCTTGTGAGGGGTTTAGAGAACATCATATGAGGAGAGGCTGAGGGAGCTGGGCACGTTTAGTTTGGAGAAGAGGAGGCCGAGGGGGGACCTCATTGCCCTCTACAACTACCTGAAAGGAGGTTGTAGAGAGGTGGGGGTTGGCCTCTTCTCCTTAGTAACTACTGACAGAACCAGGGGAAATGGTCTGAAGTTGTGGCAGGGGAGGTTTAGATTGGATATTAGGAAGACATTCTTTACAGAAAGAGTGGTGAGGCACTGGAACAGCCTGCCCAGGGAGCTGGTTGAGTCACCATCCCTGGAGGTATTTAAGAAACAAGTTGACATGGTGCTTCACGACATGCTGTAGGGGCAGGCATGTAGGGGGCTTGTGTGTTGTTTTTTGGTGTTGTGTGGTTTTGTTTTGATGTTTTGGGTTTTTTTGTTTGTTTGGTTTTGGTTTTGGTGTTTGTTTGTTTGTTTGTTTGTTTCCTTTTAGTGGTCAGGTATTTAGGTGTTCTTTATTCTTGTAGGTATGGTTGGACTCGGTGATCTACAAGGTTCTTTCCAACCACAATTATTCTGTAATTCTGTGATCTGCATAGGCAGATGGACATGTGGAACAGTTCAGGCTAATATCTGCACTCAGTTAGCTATACACTCCACATTATGCAAGAATCTACAACACCAGAAGTAGAAATGAGATCCTGAATACCATTGTCTTCCTCCTCATAGTACAAGGTAGTTCCTTGTGTCATATGCTCTTTGTTAATACCTTGAATTTGTGTTACTTCAAAGCTGAGCCTAGTCTCGTGCTCCACAGGCAGTCAGAAATGCTTCTTGTCACACAGTTTATTCTGAAAATCTTTGATACCACCATAGAAATGTCTACATAGTTATATTATTTACCTGGCAGAAGAAAATTGTATTTCATATTATAGAAAATATGTACAAGAGCTATATGAGACCAAATTATTCAATTCCTATCGTTCTGACATGTATATTTCAGGGACCTGTTTGGAGCGGGTCCAAAGGAGGACCAGGAAGATGATCAGAGGTCTGGAACACCTCCCCAGCAAGGACAGGCTGAGAGGGTTGGGGTTGTTCAGCCTGGAAAAAAAGAAGGCTCTGAGGAGACCTTATTAGTTGCCTTACAGTATCTGAAAGGGGCTACAAGAAACCTGGGAAGGGACTTTTCCAAGGTCTTGTAGTGATAGGAAAAGGGATAATAGCTTCAAACTGGAGGAGGGTAGATTTATATTAGAAATTAGGAGGATGTTCTTCACTAGAAGGGTGGTGAGACACTGGAAAAAGTTGTCCAGGGAAGTTGCAGATTATCCATCAGTGGAAGTGTTCAAGACCAGGTTGGGTGGGGCTTTGAGCAACCTGGTCTAGGGGGAGGTGTCCCTGCACATTGCAGAGGGGTGGGAACTTAGTGGGAACTTAAAGTCCCTTCTAACCCAAACCATTCCATGGTTCTATGTTTCTGTGATTTTAAGAGGTGTAACTTAGGTAGCTTCCAGTTACACATGCTAACTTCTTCTGATATGGTTATGGGAGTCTATAAACAACTCTAAGAGTGTGTGGCAGCCTCTATAGCCAATCTGAAATGATAAACATCTCTAGGCAAGAAGGTGTATAGGGATTTTTGCCATAATTCCAAATTTCTACTGCAGTTGTACCTGTATTGATGGAGGTATTATCTGTGTATTAGGTAGGAAAAATTGAAATAATTATTTTCTTTGCCTTTCAGGCCTTAGATCAATCGTATCCAGAGCCTGAAACAGATAGAGATTATCAGGCCTTGAGGAGGTTTTATTTCAAATAAATTAAGAGGAAATAAATCATTTTTAGCATCTGCTAACAAATTATTTAATAATTCTGCATTTAAATGGAATCATAATAGAAATATAAATAATGTCCCTGTGAATAGCATATGGTTTTACCATGATGGATGTCATTAAAATAAATGATAGGAAGACTTCTGCAAACAAATAGACATTAATTAAATCTTTATTACAGTATGCATCTGTAGTAAAATATATGACACATGTCTGATATGTTAAAAAGCAGTTTTCCTCTCAATTATTATGGTATTAAGTGCTATTTTTTTTCTTTTCTTTTTTCTTTTTTTTTTTCTTTTGTTAGAGTGTAGCTAACTTAGAAAAATAATCTCCTGAATGTAGATCACTTCTTCATTAGCCTCTGGAGAAAATTATTCTCTCCCTGGGGATGAGTAATCTATATTCCTTCTGTTCTTCTGTAACTAGGTTGTGTTTGCAAATACAATTGCATTAATAAGACTCCCACTTGCTCAGAGCCTTAGATAAGTTTAAATGTAGCATTTTAGGAGTGCTCTTATGATGAATGTATCTATTCCTACAGGCACTCCAAGACCAATTTTTCAGAGCTATCTACATATAGTTAGTTAGGAAAAAATGTGTTCACTGTGTCCTGGGAGAGTTTAATGCATAACGACTGCCATTCTCTGTTCAAATTAGGTTAATACCTGTGCAAAGCAAGTTAGAACTACAGCCAGTTATTTCTCTAAGTGATTTTTTCCTGTGCTTAAACTCTAATAATTGCACGTGTAACTCAGAGGCATCATTACACTTATGTTGCATGTGCAACTGCATGAGTCCTCATAATAATATATGAAATAAACCCCTATGTCCTGGAGTATTTTGATCCATCAGGCTATGTATGGATCACTGCATTGCTGCTTCTTGCACTTGTAGATCAGGTACTCTGGAGGCTTTTGTTCCAAAGCATCGTGTGACATATGAAATGTTTGACAACAGCAGTAAAATATCCTGGGAAATGGAAATGAATCTGCAAAAAGGGTTTCTTGAGGTAGCAGTCGTATCCCAGGAAATGTTTGGTGTGACAAGAACCACCAGAAAGAACAAAATTTTAAAAGTGGGAAAAGAAAGGCTTAGAGGCAGAGGTTTTTGTTGCGAGTTTCTGGCTTGTGTATTACAGGATTCAATTTTCTTCTTCCTTTGCAGGGTGCAAAGGAGATACAGAGTGGCCAAAGTAGAGCAAGGGGAAACAGAATATATAAGGTTGCATGTGACCAGTTTAGGGAGCTACTCCAGTAGGGTCAATTTGCATTTCTTTCTATGTGACATTTATCAAAGGAAAGAAAACAAAGTCAAGACGGACCAAGACTTTAATTGGCTCATTTCTCCTAGACTAACTGCCTTTGTAACTGTTCACAGGCTAAGCTCATAAGCAAAGACACGAAAACTCTTTGCATTTTAATGCAAAGTAGCACTGCATCCTAAATCTGGGGATTTACCCAGATTCTTCTTTAACCTTGAATAAAAGGGGCATATATATGTATAGGTTCAGTATACAAAACTGCAGCTTCATTCAAGACCTTGCTATCACTGAGATCTGAATGCACTGCACTGTTAAGCATCTTCAGCACAAAACTTTGATCACCCTTTTCTCCCTGTCATTTTTAGCAAAATACATCTGACTAGGTTAGCCAGACTAGCCAGGAACACATCCCTTCTTTCCCAGAATCCTAAGGAAGTTTAAAAACAGGGAATATGCACTTTCTTTGTAGCTACTACAAAATGGATGTGCAGCTGGCTATAACGATCTTGAGGAATTTAGTGGAAAAATTAAGTAGCAACTGTTGCTGGATTTTATAAATTCAGTATTTTCGCTAGGAATGCAGAAGATGGCATAGGAGAAGCACTTCAGGCATTAGAAAGAAAGAGGTAATTAAAAGATTTGAAAGGATAGGATTAAAATTCAAAACGGTCTTGAGAAATTAACACGTGGGACTGAGATTGATTGGTAGAGTGAGTCTCTTAAAGCAAAAGGAAAATCCATTCCTCTATAGAAAATGCAACCCAACACAGAACTTTGGTATTGAAGAAAACTGGAAAAGCAATGCAACAGGAAGGAAAGGGCTGGCATATGATGGAGGAGGAGGTATTAGTGTTGCTTATATTTGTGAGAAAATATAGAAAATGTTGGTTACGTTAGTCAAGAATCACACTGGAACACAATAAAGCAATAAGTGGCAGCGTGGAACTGAATGGGAGATGTGGCCTCTTGATCAGCAACAGATAATGGAGATGCAGCTTTTCCCAATTTGTGCTGCATATTGCCATCGGAAGAATGAAGGAGTTCATGGCTTTTGGGATATCAAACTGTCATTTTTCCCTTAAAATAAGGGCCCCATCCCATGCAAAATTTCTTTCCAGTTATTTTTTCCCTTTGTACCGTTTTTTTTTCCATGACCTGAAGAATAGAAAGCTAAGAATCTATCTCAGAAGATGTGTATATTCTAATCTATGCTTCACCACTGACATGGCCCCAAGCACTCTGGTAAGGCTTCTGACTGATTTACTGTGCTCTGTCTGAGAGCTTTCATACAGCATTTAAGCAATATAAGTAGAGATCAGGTGGAGAATGTGGACATACCCGTATTCTTGATCACAGGATCAAGTAACTACGAAAATGCATGTGTCACCCCACCAGCAGTAGAAGGGCTGATCTGTGGTCTCTTGCAAGGGCTTAATCTGCATAAATCTATAGAATTGGATAGATGACACCTCAAGGTGTTGAGAGGAATGGCTGACATCACAATAGTCCAGTACTTAAAGGGTGGCTACAAAGAGGACAGAGGCTCTCTATTCCCAAGAAGTCACATGGAGAAGACAAAGGGCAATGGGTACCTGTTGCACAGTGAGAGGTTGACTCTTGATATAAGGGAGGGGTTTTTTTATAGCAAGAACAATCCATCAATGAAGCCACCTGCTCAGGGATGTGGTAAAATCTTCATCACTGGAGGTTTTCAAGATGCAATTGGACAGGGTGCTAGATGATTTCATCTAGGCCCCCTTATCTGTGAAAAGTTGGACCAGATGGTCTTCCGAGGTCCCTTCTAACCTGGGCTCTTCTATGAGTATATGCATTAATACATGTCCTACACTATTTTTTCTTTCACCCACTCCGTATCCAGAGTGAGATCTGGGAGCAGAACGGCCCATATGCTTTTGTGAGATTTTTTTTCCTCCCCAGTGTGTCTGTTTCTATATATTTCTGTTAGAGAAGACAGGTTGTGTGTGTATGTGGCACATATAAATTAAATTTGCTATGACCCTTTATACATCAAGCTCTCTGTCTCACAACTAAGTTCCCATTCTGCTGTTGTCAGTTCTTCTCCTAATATCCATAGCAACAGTATTATCTTGTTGTTCAAATATTTCACAAGTTTTGAGGCCTGAAAAAGTTACTAAAACATATTATTTGGCTTTGTGGATAATATAAAGCCAAGAAACTTGCCCCGTTTCTCCTGAGATTAATCCAAAATGTGTATTCATGAAACATGCCTTCCAGAAAAAAATACCTGTATATGGCCTGTAAAGTTTAGGAGGATGGAGCATTCACCAAGACCACTGGTAGTTTTAGTCTATGTTAATTTTTTTCATATATTTAAGAATTTGTGTCTTGTTTCTAATTTGAATTTATATGTTTTTTTTGCTTCTGGGCTCTGTTTCTTGTTATGTCCTTCTCCACTAAATTAAAGATCCCTTTACTACCTGGTATTTCTCCCTGTGGAGATATTTAGACTGTAATAGAGTCACCTCTCGATTGTCCTTTTTTAAGATAAACAGCTTGAGTTCTTTATGTCTGATTAAATAAGTCTTTCAGCACACAAAAAGCCTAACAGCTGAAAAGAAAAAAAATCTTCCTCTGTCTTCCTCAAACAGAAAAAAAAATACTACGTGGCTACTCAAAAGGGAGTATTTGCAAGAAAATACAATAATCTGTACAACAATAACTGCTTAGATTCCCAGTTCAGAAGATATCCCAAAACAAGTGGCTCTTTAGAAGATAGTTGAGGAGAAAGATATGAAATAAAGATGAAAAATTTGGATAATAGATTTCTGATAATTAAAGAGAGGTTGAACAGTCTCTGCTCAAAGAAAAGGATGTAGTCATTGCTTGAACAGTTGGTATAGAGAGGCCCAAGCCTATAGTCAAGTAGTCACCATAAACAGAACAAAGCATCCTGCACAAAACTAGAGAGACTTCAGCAATGAGGGCTTGACTGTAACATTAAAAGAAATATCATAACTAAACAATCATTCTGAGATTAGAAGTTATTGCCAACCAAGTTTGGGGAATTGTCATCAAAGGAGTTATTCCAGCCTTATTATAAGCTTTCAAGATAATACAGTGCGTTGGAAAACTACAGGGAATGATTAGAAAACAGATAAAGTCCCTTTTGAAGCCAGAAATCCATGTTTAGCTATTTTAGGCCACATCAAGCAAAGCTTGCTTCATTTGGATATAAATAGAGTGATGATGCTGTAACATCTAATGACTGTCAGGAAGCCACATTAAAAGTCAGTGTTCCCAGTGATCTGAAAGAATTTTTAAAATTTGTTTATTTATTTAAATTAAAACCCATCAAATCAACATCAAACTAGGACAATTAGATTTGGGGGAAACTGCAGTCCCGTCTTCCTGTTGTAGACTGGACATACTGGGTTGAATCAAAACCATATCTGATAGTGTCACGCTAGTGCCAGATCAGCAACTGCCTTATCACTGGGTATTGCACCACTGTTAGTAGTAAATCAGTGGAAATAACCAACTACCTCTTGATTGATTGTTGATCAATCAATTACCTGTTGGAGAGCAGCATAGGGGAAAGGGACATGGGGGTCCTGGTGGACAGCAGGATGACCATGAGCCAGCAGTGTGCCCTTGTGGCCAAGGAGGCCAGTGGCATCCTGGGGTGTATTAGAAGGGGTTAGTAGGTCTACAGAAGTTCTCCTCCCCCTCTCTTCTGCCCTGGTGAGACTGCATCTGTAATGCTGTGTCCAGTTCCGGGCTCCTCCGTTCAAGAAGGACAGGGAACTGCTGGAAAGAGTCCAGTGCAGAGCCACAGAGATGATCAAGAGAGGGGAACATCTCCCTCATGAGGAAAGGCTGAGGGAGCTGGGTCTCTTTAGCTTGGAGGACACTGAGGGGTGACCTCATTAACGTTTATAAATATGTAAAGGGCGAGTGTCAGGAGGATGGAGCCAGGCTCTGCTCAGTCTCAACCAACGACAGGACACGGGGCAACGGGTACAAGCTGGAACATAGGAGGTTCCAAATGAGTATGAGAAAAAAATTCTTCACTGTGAGGGTGACAGAGCACTGGAACAGGCTGCCCAGGGATGTTGTGTCGTCTCCTTCTCTGGAGACATTCAAACCCCGCCCTGGACAATGTGTTCCTGTGTGACCTGATCTAGGTGATCCTGCTCTGGCAGGGGGGTTGGAGTAGATCATCTTTTGAGGTCCCTTTTAATCCCTACCATTCTGTGATTCTGTGAACTAGTGGAGATTACCAGAGGAACTCTAGGTGTGCGGTGCTATAAAACAAGGGGCTGGCCGTGAGTGATAGGGAAGGGGGATATTGCTGGTTGGAAATCCTGCTTCGTTGTGAACAGAGAAAAGGCACTTCTTGCTCCGAGGGGGCACCCACATTGCACCCTTATCAAATGCATAACTAATTCAAAAACTTAACAGTTTCTCTCCACTCTGCACATGTAGCTGGCCAGCCTGATCTGTGATCCAGCGGGTATCCACTGCAGGATACCCCCAACAGGGGAAGAGAGGGACAGCTGAGACAGAAATTTAATGTCCATGCCATCTGTGATTGCAATACTAGTAATTCTGGGCAAATCACAATGAATGAAAACCCAGCAGAAATACAAAAATATTTATCTAGTCACTTAAAAAGGGATGTGGCTTCCTAATCAAGATTTTGCAAAATTGAGGCCACCTATGGTCATTGCTCAGCAAGGATATACAGTGGGCAATAAGTACAGGTGAGACCCAGAATTAAATAAATTATAGGAAGTAGGAAATGCATGCTGGATTTTCTTGCAGCATGGCTAAGGTTGTGTCTTCTGACGTCATGCTACTTTAATCCATTTGAGATTTTAATCTAGCTGAGACCGGCTTCAGAAAATGGGCAATTCATGTGTCCATTCACCCTTCTGAAAGGAGTTTTTTAAAAAAATAAAAACTCTGTTTCTCACGGTACCTGTCCCTTTCAGGAGGGAATCACAGCATAATGGTCTCCCTTAGTGCAGGCTTGACCACTAAGATAATGGACAAGAGAGGTTTCCTGTCATATTCTTGGATCAAGACAAGGCACTGCAAGCATGGAGATTGTTTTCCTTTAATGGAGAAATTTATGTTTGGACAACTTATGGATACCTAACAGCCACCTTCCAGTACCTGAAGGGAGCTTATAAGAAGACTGGAGAGGGCCTGTTTACAAAGGCCTGGAGTGAAAGGACCAGGGCCAATGGTTTTAAATTAGAAAGGAGTGGATTTAGATTAGAATAAGGAGGAAGCTCTTTACCATGAGAGTGGTGGAGCACTGGAACAGGCTTCCCAGGGAGGTGGTTGAGGCCCCATCCCTGGAGACATTAAAGGTGGGGCTTGATGGAGCTCTGAGCAACCTGCTCTAATTGAGGCTGTCCCTGCTCTCAGCAGGGTGGTTGGACTAGATGACCTCTAGAGGTCCCTCCCAACCCAGACATTTCTATGGTTCTATGTTTCTAACTTGGGGACAAATACTCATCTGTCTATGAATGTTGTAGTTACCAAGAATGGAGCAATTTATTTTGCAGGGGATCCTCAACTCAATTGATTGTGGTACACCTAATTAAACTGCCATGGGCTTAATTGTAGAGTGCAAAGGAGTGGTATCTATATTTTATTCTTTCCCAGACCATAAGAACCCACTACAAAGCTGCTACAAACAAGAATCACCTGAGATAGGTGAAAAAAATGAAAAGTTTCCATACTTTCCACCCACAAGAACTCCTGAGTGTGGACATTTTTTTTTCCCTGAGGAAGAAGAGAAAGACAGAGAGGAGTCATTAGGAAGTAATCACTTCACTGTCCAAGGAGGGACTTATTCCCAGAAGGGAAGGTGCTCAGCATCTGCTGAAGATTAGGCTCTTTGGGGGACTCATGGACTCTGTCTTACTGAGTTGAAATATTGCATAGAAGAACTGTACAAAACTAAAACAAAAGCAACAACAAACCCAACAACCAACAAAAAACCAAACAAACGAGCAAACAAATTTGTCAAGATGATAGGGAAGAACAAAAAAGGTATATAGAGATTGCTTAAAATACCATCTTTTTGTGTAACTAATAAGTAGGTCCTTTCCAACATCGTGTGTCATTTTCAAAGACCCGAGAGCAAGATGAACAGATAAAGAACTCTATAACTAGTTTCTGTTTCAGAACTGAATTCACCATTCATTCACCATCTTTGTCTATATCTGGGCAATCCTCTTCAGCCACACTTCACTCTGAAGGAGATAACCACAGTGGGCTTGCTGGATGTTGTTTTAAAGACCACCTGAGCATTTCTGCTTTTTTTCTCCCTGTGACAGAAAAACAATCACTAGTTCTTCACCTGCTGTTGCTTCCTTTTTAAATCTTGTATCTAAATCAAATTTATAACAGAAGAGGAAAGGGGAAATACTATTAATAATAATAATAATGCACAAAAGTAATA
>JAAGNO010025642.1:72758-91198 GCA_033439905.1 Ceryle rudis | reverse complement strand
AAAGGGGAAATACTATTAATAATAATAATAATTTTTTTTGCTTTTGTTATTGCAAAATCATTTTGTTTAGGAAGCATTTTCAGAAGAACCATAAAGAACCTAATCTAAAGTCAACATCACTTCTAATCTCACCAGTGCTTTTATCTGAAGTGAAATAACTTGCCTGAAAACAGTAGAAATTGAACAGTTTAAAATCCCAGAAAATGGATGGTTTCTAGTGTTCCAAAAAAGCAGATTCTACCTCTCTGACTTGTACACCTCAGCCAAACCCAAAATAAGTGACCCTGGACATGGCCTGTCAACTCATTATGCTTGACAGGACTCCTTCCATGTTCTACCTTCTGGAAATCTGTCATGTTTGGTGAAAAACGTTTTTTTTTCCTACGTAGAAAACATCAAGATAAGATATTGTGGGTGCATGTACATTAAAGTTGTGAAGTAAGGGGAATCTGACAAAATCTAATCTCCTTGAAACAAATCAGAACATTATTTTTGGTTGTTATTTTTTAGGTAATTAATGGCTCTCAGTTGTCTGCAGCAGTAGTTACAGCAATTAGTTCAGTTTAGCACAAGTCTTTAATTTCATACATCAATAAATGTTAGATCAGGGCACAATCACTATCAAGCATAGTCATTGTTTACAGCATATTCATCTTCATAAGTGCTTGACTATAAACAGAATATCTTTCCATTGAGATTTGCTTAAAGCTATCCATCAGTATGCCTTAGAAAAGCTGGGAAATACTGCGGGGAGAAAAAGCAATAGATCTTCTGCAAAACTGAAAAACAAAGTGTCAGTGTAAGATACTCATTTTCCTCTACTACTTAAGTACCTACATGAAGTAGAAAATAAGAAATGTATTTGTCCCAAAGAAGCTGTTGTTTGGAGGCAAGGGTGCAAAGTGGGGTTAAATGTGGGAGATGTGTGAAGACTGGGGAGAGAATGGGAAAAATAAGAATTTCACAGGAACTTAGTGGTGAAGACAGGAATGAAAATCAGGTGTTCACCTACAAACCATTAAGGGACAGGATAATTTGGTCTCCAATCTTACAGGAGAGCTGTGAGGGAGGAAGAAAGCTATGGGGAACTGTCACTCTGACTTCCTAATGGCAGAACTTGTGCTGTCTGTGTCCTCTACTGTGTCAAAATATTGACTCTACCAGTCTTCCCTGTGAAGGCTCAGTGAGGATAAATTTCCTTCAGCATAGGAGAACCTCATACTGAAGGTAATGAAACACCATGCAAACATGCTATGTTCTGTAATGAGATTTGCTCTTCACCCTTCAGTAGGGATAGCACTAACAGAGCACACCCAAGAAAGAGCCTTGTACTGTGAGCATATCTTATCCAATGGGACTACAGCCACAGACTACACTGGTAGGATGTATTTATCTTTAGTTATACTACGTGGATTAAAAATAAATTTAAAAGTGTGTAGGGAGTATTCAGATATTAATTTTTATAGGGCATGAAGAATATCCAGACTTTAAGGGGGTAGTTGTTAACAATAAATAAGACTTAGAGTACATTTCTCTTACTGGCTAGTATAGAAGACCTGGGACACCGCAAAATGGTTCTGACTCCCGTAGTTTTGCTGTTTCACACTGAAGACAGCAGTTCAGCTTTGCTTTGCAGTTTTTTGGTTTTTTTTCACCTAAAAAGTGCCCTAACAAATGTGTGAGGCACATTTGAAGATCATAGAATCGTAGAATGGCTTGAACTGGAAGCGACCTTAAAGTTCATCTAGTTCCAACCCCCCCTGCTGTGGGCAGGGACACCTCTATTTCCCCTTAAGCTCCTTAGATTCAGGCAACCAATCCCACTGGATGTTTCAGTAGGTTCCTGCTCCATATAGCTGTATGGGGAAAAAACCTAATTACCAGAAGAGGCATGAGAAAAGAGGAAACAGAAAACACTTAGGAACACATGGTTTCCTCTTTCTCCTCCCCAAATGAGGGGAAAAAACCTGTTAAGCTGACATTTGTGATAACGTATTATGGCAGGTGAATTAGGCAAAGAGTTAATTAAAATCTGAGAGTTAATTAATGAGATCCACTGCACATTAAAGATCATTACCCCATCTGAAAAAAAAAAAAAAAGTAATTAGAGAGCAGTTTCTGATGTGTTTTATTCTCCTGGGTGTTTTGCTGACACGCCACATAAGTCATTCAATGTTAAGCAAATAATCCACTGATCTCTGTATTTACTGTGATTATGTAATTGTGGCAAGTTAATCTGTAGAAGGGATATTCCTCTTTCTAACAGATTTCCTCCCAGCCACCTATTCATCTATCTCTATCTGGCTCCTTATGTCCCTTAATTAAATCATTTGTGATAATAATTTCCAACCCCATTTTAACTCGTTGCCTTCACCTAGAAACTAGTTTGGGTTTTTTTGAAATCAGCTCAAATAATAAGAGCATGATGCTCAAGAAGTCTGTCTTATGGGGCTGCTGGCACTATTGTCCTGTGCGGCCATGGGCAAAGTCAGCTCACATTAATTCCTAATCAGTTGTCAACCAAGACTATAAACTTCTGTGACGAGACCTGTCTGATGGTTGGGATGTCAGTCAGGAGCCACATTAGCCTTCTACAGGGATAAGTCTGAGCCTCTTGCCATTTTCTAAAAAGCAGGTCCTTGGAAATTTCCATCCCTTGAGTCAGCAGTGAATTGCAACCGTTACTGCTGGCAAATGCACAGTGGGTTGACATTTCTCTCTAATTCACCCTAGATTTTGCCAGGGAAGCCTTTGAGAAACCAGTTTGTGTTTGCCTTCACACACTGGCATAGCAAATGTGTGAGTGGGGACCTGCAGCTCACTTTCAGATTCATTAGGTTTTGCCTGATTGTTATTTGTGCTGCCTTTGTTCAGAACTCCCTGGAAGGACATTGTTTGCTTCAGTTTAAGCTTAACATTTCATGTCTTGCCATCACCATCTGAAAGTATTGTTCCCAATTCCCATTATGGGACTGCTTCATGATGTGTTGCATTTCAGAACCACATTTTTCTACATCTCTCTTCCTCCTCTTTACACTATCCAGATTCTATATCCTCCCTCTTCTCAGCCTTTCTCTCTCCTTCACCTCCAGCCTTTTCAAGCTGTTACTTTTCTAAATCTGTACTGCACGTCCAATCTGCCAGATGTTTTCCATCCAGCAGTACTCCAGGTCAGGAGCTGTTGGCTGCAAGACTCTAAAGTTGCTCATTTCACATTTAGCTTCAGTAGCTAATATCAGAGCTTCTGCTATGAATGAGGTAGATGCTTCTTGCAAGTCTTTTTTCTTCATCTTGAGATCTCATTCAGAAATCAATGTCAGAATCAACAGAGACCAGACTTTTATGGTATCTTCAACTGATGCTTGAAGTGAAGGAAATTTGAAAAAAATTAAGAAGAGTATTTTGGTTCTTGTTGCTTATGTAGCAAACTCCAGAACAGTCTCTTCCTTCTTTTAATTTCAGGAAATTTTTTTTTTCTATTGTCTGTCATCTAGCAGCTGATAGTTAAAATGATTGCTGTCCTAGCTGTAGAAAAATGATTTCCTAGTTTTTCAAAAATGACTGACCCCCTATAAACTTCCCTCTGGCAACACAGTGCTCTGAAGAGCAAGGGTAAGCCTGCTGTCACCCGGTGTGCTTCTTTTGTGGCTTTGCAAGTATTTTTTAGACATTGTCCACAAGAGATTCCACCATGCAGCCCTCAAACTACTCGGAAATCCACTGCCCGTAATTTCAAAACTTTTCCTATATGTTGCACATATACTGATGATGAGCATTTTTCCATATATGGTAAAATGTTGAATAACTAATGCTGGTATTATTCACCTCTCATTCAAAAATCATGGTTTAGCTCATGGAACCATAATGGAATCAATTCTCGGGTATTATGCCAACTTTGATTTTGTTTCGTTCACAATTTCTGTTCTGTCAAACTTGGCCCATTTCTCAGATTAAATCGCCATTTTTCCAAAGGGAGCTCTGATTCTACCTGCTGGTTTTGTTCTGCTTCAGAAAGCTGAGAGCTTGATTTATTTCAGGAAAGAGAAGATCTAATAAAACATATCATCAGAGCAGAAGCAGTAATATTTACTGACTAGTAAACATGTGCAGGTCTTATTGTAGTTGGTGGTCCATCTGAACTAGAATCCTCCCTTTTTCCCTTATTATCTGCGTACCTCCCTCCTAGATACAACTGATGAAAATGCTGTAATAAAATTTCAGGCCATGCTGGGAACCAATTAAAAAAAAAAAAAAAAAAAAAAAGAGATCTGGAATTGACATAATACTGTCTGTTACAGAAACTATATCCAGACAGTGGGATGACTGCTCTTCCCAAATGCATTTAGCAGAGATACCGTGGCAAAAATCATCTTGTTCTACCCTCCTACCACTGCCAAGGACATCTTCCACTAGATCAGGTTGCTCAAAGCCCCATGCAGCCTGTCCTTGAACATTTGCAGAGGGTGGCCACCTACAACTTCTCTGGGCAATCAGAGTGTCTCACTATGCTGATCATAAAAAATGTCTTCCTCGTATCCGATCTAAATCTGCCTGCTGCAGTTGTTCTCATACTGTAATTTTCTTTACTAGCTACCTGTGTGAGGCTTTAGCTGCTGTAGCCAAATCCTGGGGCTGTAGAAGCTAGGACACTGGAAGGTGATAGAAGGATTCTCAGAAGCTGGTGAGGCAGGTCACCGCTGCATATGAATATAGGGCAAGCACTGAGATTTCAGTACTCACACTTCCACACGTGAGTTTTAATCCAGTCACTGAGCTGAGAAGCCTGACTTATGTTCCTTGAACTACTTACTTCCCTGGTGATCTAGCAATGCTACATCACGCTACATGAGCAACAATGACTTCCCACAATAAGATAACATAGGGCCATCAGCAAGGTTATCATGGCCTGGATCTTGCCTTCTTTTAGCTTTTCAGGCATATAGAGATGGGTCTTGTTATTCTTGGCCACATGACGTTTTTCGGCATGTAGCCTGTAGAACCATCTTTGTAGAACCATCTAGTAGAAACGTCATTTCTTCCATAAACAAGAAGAAATAAATTAACTAGAGACTATTATGATTTTGTTTGAGTGAAGACAGCAACTGTCAAGTACTGGTCAATGGCCCAAAATAGCTCTTGATATCTAGATGGTATCCTAATCCTTAAGTCCTGCATAGAGCCCTGTCTCAGTCTCTAAGTTCTGCTGCACATTTTATGTCCTTAAGTGTTCTAGTAGCTCTTGGGCACTAAGGAAGGCTGAGAAAAGTGATTGCTTCACAAACAGTGAGAGTCCTAAATGCCTTACCACAGAAATACTGCTGTAATGTATTACCTGCACAAATGGGAGTCCTCTGAAGCATTCCCTATTGTCATCCAGATGACAAGAGAGAAAAGGCAGTTAATTGGCTCTGAGGATGTGGCAGACAGGCAGGATATAAAGAAAACATTATAAAACTCCTTTCTCCCTCATATTTTCATATGTCTGACTCTAAGCATCCCTGTACTTCTGGTGTCATGCTTAGGCAGTAGCAATTGCACACTCAGGCAAACCTATGTGAAGAAGCATTCAGCCATGCTAATACTTAAGAAATCTCCCTCGTTTTGGGACTTTGCTCAAAGAAAACTCTTTTATTCCTTCTGCAGTCTTCTCCTTTCATTTCATGAGCACACAGAAGGTTCACGAAGATATGAGAGTCATGACTGATCTGAATGAAAAAGAAGGTACTTTGATAGTAGTCAAAATACTTCAGGAAAAACTGTGGAAGAGGGAAAGGACAAAATGGTACTGTCCCCAGAGCGTCCTCCTCCTAGGATCCAGCTGCCTTACTTAAGGTCTGTCTGATCTGTAGTACATCTAAGTTAACTAAAAAAAAAAAAAATTTGTGTAAAGATAACAAGCTTTCCAGGGCAAGGATCTAGTTTTCATTCAGCCCATGTGGACCAGGTTCTGATTTGTCATAGAAATTATTGTTGGTAATTAAAAATGGGCTTCTGCTTTCTGCAAACACTTTTTTTTTTTTTTTTACTTTTTAACCTTTCCTCCCCTCAGCATGGCAATTTTTGATTGATCCAAAGCACCTTGTAAATCACCAGCTGCTCACAACCCATCTGTTATAAAAACTCCCGATGCTTTATTTGCAAGGTAATTTATTTGCCTTCCTAATGTACCTGCTTCTCTTTTACTTTCTTTTCTTTTCCTGTCTTCTATCTTTTTAACTCATAGATGGCTCAAAGCATGAATTAGTTACAATCTTCTCATCTCTCACATCTTGACTTATCAAATGGAGGCACAGCTCTTCCCAAGTGCAATGGTTTGTAAACAGTGCCAATTAGACTTCTGTTCTGCTCCAAGCCTGGGACAGAGCAGAGAGAGAGAGATGTGCTGCATTACAAATGGGACTTACTAAATTATGCACGCCAAGAGTCTATAAAAGCCTTATCAAACAGAGTCAGTGAAGGGAAAGAAAGAGAGCTAATTATCAGGCAGCACCAGTAAATCAAAAGGAGCAGCCAAATGTATTTTAAAGTAAGGTAATTAAGCCATGGTCTAATAACAGGGGGATTCCTGCCTGCATGTCAAGATATTTTAACCCAAGTTTAGAGACAAAAAGGAGTGTCATATATGTTAACTTTTATTATTTTGTCCTCCGATGAAGAAGAAAAATTGCTTGAGTGCTTTATAAGAAAAAGATAAACAGATTGCAAAAGGCAACTTGCCATCTTGATTGTCTGATAGTTTTTAAGTGAGCAGTTCTGGCGAAGATGTTTTAGAGAATTATACAAAATGTTTTCTTCTGCGTGGTTCTTTGGTATGAGACAACATGTCTGATGCAGGGGACTTAAAAAAAATTATAAAAATCAATCAACTTATGAAGGTAAATCTGCTCCTAAATCACTTAAACATATGAAAACATTCCCAACTAAGCATCACTAGCTGTAAAAAAGCTGTTTGTGAATGTAGGCGTTTTCACTCCACCCTTTCACTCTGGATTGTTAAATTCTGTTCATGGGGGACTGGGATGTCAGAACCATGGAATCATTCAGCGTGGAAAAGACCTTTGGAATCATCAAGTCCAACCATTAACCTTACTCTACAAAGTTCACCCTCAAATCATGTCCCTCAACACCACATCTAAAAGACCCTTAAACACATCCAGGGATGGTGACTCAACCACCTCCCTGGGCAGCCTGTTCCAGTGTCTGACTACTCTTTCTGTGAAGAATTTTCCCCTGATGTCCAGTCTAAACCTACCCTGTTGCAGCTTGAATCCATTCCCTCTTGTTCTATCGCTAAATACCTGTGAGAAGAGACCAGCACCAGCCTCTCTACAATGTCCTTTCAGGTAGCCTACTTCTCCTCAAACTAAACAGTCCCAGCTCCTTCAATTGCTCTTCATAAGATTTTTTTTTCCAGCCCCTTCACCATCTTCCTTGCCCTCCTCTGTACCTGCTCCAGCACCTCGATATCTTTCTTGTACTGAGGTGCCCAAAACTGGACACAGTACTCAAGGTGTGGCCTCACCAGTGCTGAGTACAGGGGGACAGTCATCTCCCTACTTCTTCTGCTCACACTATTTCTTATACAGGCCAGGGTGCTGTTGGCTTTCTTGGCCACCTGGGCACATTGCTGGCTCATATTCAGCTGCTTGTCAGTTAGAACCCCCAGGTCCAGACGGCTTTCCAGCCACACTTCCCCAGGCCTGTAGCATTGCATGGGGTTGTTGTGGCCCAAGTGCAGGACCTGGTGCTTGGCCTTATTGAAGCTCACACTGTTAACATTGGCCCATTGATCCAATCTATCCAGGTCTCTGTAGAACCTCCCTGTCCTCATGCAGATCAACACTCCCACCTAACTTGGTGTCATCTGCAAACTTACTGATGATACACTCTATGTCCATATCAAGATCATCAATAAAGATGTTAAAGAAATGGTCTCAACACTGAGCCCTGAGGAACACCACTTGTAACCGGCCACCAGATGGGTTTAACTCCATTGACCACCCAGAAAACAAGAGCTCAGAGAAAAGGAAGAAAAGTCCAGAGAAGAGAAACTGAACAGTGCTTGTTGGGAGTATTCCTCCTCTAAAATTTCCTGAAGCTATCAATTTCCTTAGCCTGGATATGCAAAAACTTACCTGACCTCCATGCACAGCACACAGCCCATCTGAACACACACAGTAGAGCTGTTGTGTTTGTGATAATAGCAACTGTGCCTTAAGTCTGAGCTTGGCAGCACCGCTCACTTTTCTCATCTATTTGTGCTCTCCTGTCCAGTATGCTACTGTCATACAAGTCTAGGAAAGACCTGTTTGCTGAATATCCTGTAGATTTGCAGCCTGGAGTATGTAACAAATACTTAGATAGGAACATGTATCTCCACCCTTTCAATTTAAATCTATTTCCTTTTTTCTTCTTTTCTTGTTGTCCCTCCCTGAGATTCTGCATTTTCTGAGACACCAAGCTCTACCTCTCCATATCTGACAACTCAGGATAGAAAACGTCAAGTGATGAAACTCCTGAAAACTGCATTGCAACACAAGCCTGTTGAAATCACACAGTTTTCAAAGCAGCACTCAGAGCCTGAGCGTGTGCTGCTTTCAACATTGCTCTTCAAAATTGTCAAAGAACATTTAGCAAGTGGGTTTTCTACATAAAAAAATAAGTATTGGCAGGTGGCATACAAATGACTAGATATTGGTTAGAGGATCGCTAGAGTTGTGTTAAGTCAGCATTCTAGCATCAAATTATGTTTATTTTTTCCCTTCTATAACGTGTACTCTTGCACAGATGAGAATATTTAGAAATGTGTTCACATTGTAATATGGGTAATAAAACAAGCCAGAATTCCATTATAGTTGTGACACAGGGAGTCATATTAATGAATTCCAAAAGGGTACAGAAGGTGAAAGACAACCTGTGACACAAATCAGAATACAAACACTGTTTTGTTTTCACAGTAACCACACCAGATCTCCAGACATGCTGAAAATGAGAAGCAGTCATAAAGGTGATTTCAACATCTACTTTGTATGAAACAGTGTTTTAATGGTATACCTTGTAACCTCAAGAAAACAGTATAAAATGAAGGTGACTGGGGATTTGCTATGACTCGGGTGGGGGATTGCTTATGGTAGAAGTCTTCATCCTTCATTACACATGGATAACTGGCTATAATAAAAGTAATTTTAGCTTTTTATCACTGATAACTAAATTTCATCCTCATCCATGATAGCTTCAGGATGTCTCTTCATAACTGAAGCCAAAAGAAGTATATTAAAAAACCTCATATAATGAAAAATCTTCAGTTCTAGCTGTGGCATCATTAGAAGGTCCAATCTCAGCAAGGATAGCCCTCTCCAGCTAAATACCTCCAATACTGTGTTAAGGAGTTATGTGAAGAATTAAATGTAGAATTCTAATTCTATCCATTTTCTGTCACTTGATTTATTGCAAGCTCTCTGGCAAAGCACTCAGCTGCACAAAAGGCAACAGGGGGATACCCAGGTGAAGTTGCAGTCTGCCACTGCATAACTGCTCTGTCATTTCAAGCAGACGTTGGACAGGAGCATGCAGAAGTGGTTCCTAGCAAGACAGTCCTATCCGGACTGTGGAGTGGTCTCTTCTACATGTGGCATTAAAATTATTTGTTGCTTTGAGTTCAAAGAGAGAATCTTGGCAACAATGAAAAATGACAAGATGGAAAATCCACATATAGTGTTCAACTACTCTCACATTATTTATTATTTGTTATGTTTAAATGAAAATTTCTGTATTTCAGTTTGTGTTCATTGCCTCTTGTCCTGTCTCATCAAATAAAATTTGAAGAATAAATTTCCAGATTTAGCCCCCCAGAATAGCTCTGATTGCATGTAAAACATGACCAGTATTCTTTAGTGAAGATTGCAGTGGATTTCTGGCCCTCTGCCCTACCAGGCTAATGAAGATCCTTTTAATACTGGACTTTCCCTCCGCTTTCTGAGGTTTGTCTTTTTTTTTTTTTTTTTTTTTTTTAAATGTGCAGATCATAAAGGAAAAGGACAACCTTGACTCTGAGCCCTATCTTTCTTTTCTCAAAGGAAATACCTGAGTATCTCTTGAGTTTAGAGGTATTAGTCTTAAATATATAAAAAAAAATCTTACTGTTCCCAAGACAATTCTGACTATAGATAAAAGTTATTTAACTGATAAAACAAATGTTGTAGACAAAGGCAAGGAGAGTTCAATGTAAAGAGAAAGAGGCTGTAGCAACTAAAGGGACTTGCTGAAGTGCTGTAGGAAACAGGTTGCAGGGATTGGCTCCAGAGACTTTTCTTTTATCTGAATTCACTTCAGTTGACACTCCTGAATTTGGCTTTGCCATCCAACCCCACAAGAAAGACTCTGGTTGTTTCTGTAACTGTGAGATTTTTGCTCTGTATCCAAGATAGAAACTGCAAGCTTTGTATCCAGATTTTGCATAATGAAACCATTTCATGGCACAACAACTTCTGGTATTAATAATCTGTGTCTTCCTCCCCTGTTCTGCTCCTCCCTCCTGCTCCTCTCTGTGCATCAAGCTGCTGAGGAGTCTACATGGCAGGCTTCTAAAGGTGTTGCTGCTGAACTGTGCAACCGTAACACACAATTTCAAGGAGGAAAACAGAAATGGGGGGAGAAGGGAAAAGACAAAGAGACCTCAGTTTTGCTGCCAAACATGGGTTCAAATGCAGTGAAATTACTATTTTAATCATGTTTAGTCATTGCCTGTACTACAAGGATAGGTACGGTGAGGAAAAGAGGGAAGAACAAGGGCAATTTATTTCACTGCCCAAGCTTTAGTTTACGAAGGATTGGTAGAGGGCAGGAGTTTAACTCATTGTCAGAGCAATATAACACTGCCCATTGACCCTATGGCTTCCCTAAATTTCCCCCAAAGTGGATATAGAGCAGAAATTTTAGTTTGCAGCACTGTTTCAGAGCACATACTAAGCTTTCATGACGTAGTGCTACGTACATGCAGAGACATGTATGTAGACCAGGACATTCACTGGTCATTAAGAGGAAAAAAAAACCAACAAAAAACCAACACAAAGAATCAAAAAATAAATCAGGAGAAACTCTTGCAGCACAGCAGAGGTTACTTACCTGATTGTTTTACATATAAATACAGCAAAAAGAAGAGAAACTCCTGCTTAAACTTTAAATCTTGTCTGTTTCTAACACTACTTCAAGTAGCACAGCTCTGGTCTTAACTGCTGACCCCACATTCCTGTAGGGTGAGATCTCACATGCTGGGTTCTGTTTTTAAGCAGCCTGGAGACCCAAGAGTTAAGCACTTTTTGAAGTTCACAAACGGGTTGAAATACCTCGGTAGTCATAATCCCAGAGAAATTCCCTATGCTGGAAATGATTGCTATCACTGCTCCAGCTAAAGCACAAAGGTTTTGTAACAGAGTGGTATCAGCTTTGATGGAAACTCAGCTCTTACTTTTTGCACACTCAACATGTTCCCAGAAGGATTTATAGTTAAAAAAATTCACCACTGAGATGGACTATTTTGCACTACGTGATGACACAATATCTATGAGATGTGGTCCCCAGCTAGATGAAGGCATCCAAGCCTCCATTTCAAAGTGTAAATAACAATTCAGAGCTACTGTAAACAAGAGCTACATGTGGGAAAACAATATTCCAAGTGCTAGTATAAAAATAATGAACCCAGGGAAAATGAAATTAGAAGCTAAAGGGAAAACAAAGGGGAATATAGCAAAGAACTATAAAAGGGATAGGAGATCAGATTGCTAAAACAAAATAGAGAGCAATTTAAAAATAATTTAAAGCTCCTAGAAAGTTGTGGGAGAAAAAATTGATGATGGTGGGGAAAAAAAAAAAGTGATAACACAGATTAGGAGCTGTGGACATAAAATCTATGTATTAAAAGTAATTATATGCTTACACTCTACACAGAAAGAGGGCCCATTTCGTAAGTGATAACACATATGTAGAGAATTTTCCCCATCGTGTCTCTGCTGAGGTCATAGACCAAAACCTGTATTCTGCACATAATTGTAAGTGGGATAATGAAACTGCAAAGTATATTTAAAACTCCTCCTTCCACTTCCTATGAAGGTGCCCTAGACCGCATTGCTTGTCCTACTGCATGGAGACTGGCAGAATTTTCAGTGTTTAGTAATGACTGATTTGGCTTGGTAGAAATAGTAGGTAAGAGCAAGTTTGAGTAACCTTGTGGATGCCGCATTTATCTGGGATGATGGCTTCAAACTGAAAGAGGGTATATTTAGATGAGATGTAAGGAAGAAGTTCTTCGCTAAGAGAATGGTGAGACACTGGAACAGGTAGCCCAGATAAGTTCTGAATGCCTTATCCCTGGAACTGTTCAAGGCTTTGAGCAACCTGGTCTAGTGAAAGGTGTCCCTGCACACAGTAGAGGATTTGAACAAGATGATCTTTAAGGTCCCTTCTAACCCAAACCATCCTACCATTCCTAGCATCTACTCTGAAACCACTGTACATTTATATGTAAATGATAATTGTGATAATTATTGTGCACATTACCTCCAGCATTATTGTCATTATTTCTTCCTCTGGTGAAATCTTAAAATTTCAAAACAGCCCACACTCCAGTTTTGACAGAGACATTGCCAGTGCTGTGACAGATCTGCTGGTAGCACCAAGTAACACATATGAACAGCACAGAGGTGAAGAATTGAAAACACACATCTGTGTTTTTCTTTTCCTCTTTTCTGTTTCCGCGCTGTGGGTGTTCCTTTTTGAGTACCATGTTTGCAAATAACTCCATGCACATTTATTCAGGAGAGCAGAGATATCTCCCACTGGATTTGCTCTTTGCAGAGATGAGAAACACTCCTTCCAGCTGTATAGAAACTACTTTGGCAAGACACTTCTTCTCAAGAGAGAGCTCTGGAAACTTTTTCTGTCCACTTAGTACTTCTAAAGACTAAGTACTAAATACTAAATACTCAGTCCTTACAAATGTGACACTCCTGATTGAAGCACCAGTCCAGTATCTCCACAAGGCAGGAACTCAAGGGCTGAATTCAAATTTCAAGAGAGACAGAGACTCTCGTGTATTTTCACGGTACTTTCATTCTCCCTTCTGAGTTCAGGAGCTGGTAAAATTTATGTGGTAACTACCATATCAGATGTGTTTACATTCATGGAAAGATCCTTCAAAGTAAGATGATAAAATGATATAAATTGGTTTTGTAAGATATTTGACATGCAGTAACAGGTCTGTTGCTTTAAATGGTAAGGAGGAAATCTGGGGAGATGGCTATGTTGATTGAGCAGTTTTCCAATAAGAATGCTGCAGGGTCAAAGAATGTTAAGGACTGGAGAATATATAATTTATGTCATGGATTAGTGATGGCCTTTCTTGTCATAAACAATAACCTAAATAAAATTCATCATCGTAGTGTTCTGAGCTCATAATCTTATTACATGCCATTGGCAGTCAAGAAACAAAAATAAAATGAATGAGAATTGTCTAGAGAAGTGGACCACGTGGAAAATATGTTAAAAAATGACAGGACAGACTGATGAGTCAGAAACCTGTCAAACATACCAAAGCCAATCTCAGCATATTCAAATTAGTCTTTACCAGTGATCACCACATGATAGCTTTTATGACCATGACTCACTGACTCGGGAGTCATGTTGCTTTAAATGCTGTCTCTGTCTTCCTTGCATTTGCCACTTTGACAATGATTTAAATTAGATTAAGCATGAATTAATACACAAGAAGTCCAGGAAATCATTAGGTACAAAGTGTTTCTGGTGTACAGGCTTAATTTAAAAAGCAGCAGTGTATGTGCCAATATAATTAACAAAGTAGTGCCATAATGCCAGTTAGTACTTTCCTCAAGTAAGAATTTTATGCTGCTGAATTTCAGCATGGAAAAACTAATTTACTGTGTCTGCAACAAGCAACAATGAAGCTCATGTCTGTTTACAAATAAATCTTCCAAGGAAATTAAATGCTTGGGAAATTGCAGGTAATGCTCTTCCATTGTTGAGTGCACATTGAAAGGTATGATTTAGAGATTACTGTGGCCTCGCAGAAATAGCTCTCAGTGTGGAGCAAGAGTTAATCAGCTACAATAATAATTGAAGCATTATCTCTGCAGTAAGGCTTGAAGTAGCAGGAGATTGTTCAAAAATACTGAATGGTCATTGCTCCATGATGGTCATAGGTGGTGGTCCATGACAGTAATGCTGGAAATACAGAGCAAAACTTGATCGCATAAACTTCTGGAAGTCTGTGTATTTCTTATGTAGGCAAACATCCATTTCACTTGGCAAAAATCCTCCCTAAAATAACAGGATAGCAAAGCCTTCCAAATATAGAACAGCAGAGAGAACTTGCTTCCCTTGAAGCTTTAAGGACTTTCTCTTCCCAATATAGGAGCCAAACTTCCCCCTCTGGTACATGACAAAGTTCTCCAAAACCACTCCTGCTGATCAGAAAGATGTCACGAGACAGAAACAAGGACTCCGGAAAAAGTAACAGAGTCAGGAGGGAGGGTTGGCATTTGCGGGTATTGGAGGTTGACAATGTTAAGTCCTGGATGGAAAGCACACACTCTATTCTTTTGAAAAACTGAGCACCTTTTTGAGCATAACAGATTGTGATGCTGCTACTTGTTTGCTCAGTTTCTCCATATTACATTCAACAACTAGTTAAAAAAAAAAAAAAAAAAGGAAGACTCTTTGAACAGGGCGTAGGATGTAGAATTCCCCCCTAAATGTGACCATTTACAGAGCATAGTCACACTTCCATTTGGAGATTTTCTCCCTGTCTCTCTCGTAGCAAGAAATTTTCATTTTTTGGCTGTGTAATGAAGAAATATTTTTTTTTTTTTCAAGTGGGTATTAGCAAACTCTCTTGGATCAAACCCTAATCTCTCCCTGAGTGCTCCAACTCTTAGACTACCTTAAAAGAAGCAGTTTTCTCTCCCTGTATGGCTTAAAAGGATGAGAACAACAAAAACAGTTTACAAAATGTCTTGTCTTGTTACCTGTTGAATCTGTTTTGAGAACACACAAATGAAAAACTTAAGTGAAAGAAAACCTTCTTCCTAGGATACAGTTTTTCCCAGATGTTCAAAGTGGGGTACATATAACTGAGAAAATCATAGGAAATCAACTGAAATTCCTTCTGTCATGTTATTAAAAGCAACATCCTAAGAAATGCAACTAAAAAAAACCCAATTCACATCCATGTTACATTGCTCTATCTTATTGGAATCTTTCCTCTAAAAATAAACTAAATAGCCTAACATTTTTGTCCTTTCATCTTTGTGAATGGCTTCACACGCTCCTACTCTCAAGAGTTTGCAGAAGCTGTTGTATCCTCCTTTACTTTTCACATTTCATGCAGCCAGCTGCTTCCCAGTTTAATATACTGCCTTGCGGATTTTGTTACTCTTTTATCCTGATGGTAATGCCAATACCTCAATACTCTGGTGGATTTATGGAACAGGCTGCAGATAGCAAGGTTCCCTTGGCAATTAGTGTGCCAAGCTCTCTTCCATGCTCTCAATTTCTATAAGTCTGTGCTATTAATCCACAGGATGGCTTGAGCTATCACAAGCTTAAAAAAAGATAGGCAGGTGGTTCAGGGCATTTGAACATTTTTGGTCCAACAGTTTTCTCATGACTTTCAAAGGTTATTTCAACCTTAGAAAAAGCAATGTTTAAAATAAAGCTCTTCTATTTTATTTATTTTTTAAATTAAAACCCAAAGGGAAACATCTGCTTTGAGCCAGTGCAGGCCTGCTAAACTGTAATTAAAGTGAATAATGAATTTTTACTGGAACTTGGTTTAGCTTGACCAAGAGATATCTCAGGGCCCTATCACCACAGCATCTGACCACTTCAAAATTTTTAATGTCTTTAATCTCACAGAAGCCATCTGAAGTAGAACAGTATTTTCATCCCTATTTGGCACTTAAGATTACACTTTCATGCATATAAAGGCAACACAGAAACCATAATGAGAAGGAGACCTGTACAACACAGACTCACATGGAACCATGAGGTGGCTGATGGTCTAGAGTGAAATCAAACCTTTCTGTTAAAAACATACCCAAAGCATAGAACGCGATGTAGAAATCTCCATTGTATCAGCTTCGTAGTTACACTGCCAACATCTATGGAGCTTTTGCAAGGAAGCATAAAAAAATTAATCTCCTGCCCTTTGAAAAACAATCCTCTTCACCATACCCAAAGACAGCAGAGATCTGTCCAGGGTTAAATTTAAGTCTGTGAGTACACTCGCTGTTTTTTTCTCTCCTTTTACCAAAAAACATTGCCAAATACAGAGAGGGAAAGTCTCATAATACTTTTAGCTGTTCCCAAGGAGAAAGGAGAGTCCCATTTATTATGGAAATATATCTCAACTTCTCCATCCCATCAAGACATTTAACACTAGATCGTTTTGGCAGCTTCTGTGTTCCCTCTTACTCCTTTAAGTACTCATTCTCCCAAGTGCCCCCTCAAAGGGAAAGAAAAATGTTATTTTCTATCTCCCTCACCCAAGCTGGGTATGATTGCATTGTCTGGACTGGTTTTAGGAGGCAGATACGGAAGCAGGTACAGGCACAGGTTACTTGCAGGGTACCTGCAGATCAGCTGGGATTTGCTGTGTCGGGTTAACCACAAATCTCTTTTCTTTGTATTAAAAGGCTGCATGACTTTGCTCAGACAGAATTCCTGCTCGCATGGCACTGCCTCCAAGACATGTGGTGTAGACAGAGACAACAGTACCCCAAGCAGCATGGCTTCTCCATCCACACTGAAGTGCAAGAGTGGTCCCAAATTTTTGTCTAATCTTCCCTAAAGGTTGTGTTGAGCAAACATTTGAGTTGACAGTGTGGAACCAAATCAGGCTGAGGTTTCAGTTCTGATGAAGGCACACTTTAAATGTAATGGAAACAAAGCAAACCGCACAATCCATTCAGAAAAGCCATGCTGAATTGGTTCTATGGCTAGATGGGACAACGGTAGGCTATGGTGTTCTGTGCTGCCTGGTGCGAGCATCCTTCACAGGAGATGTCAACCAGCTACAGATACAGTTAAAAGGACCGTGGTCCACATTTTGTGTAGAACACCGTGACCCCTATCGGGGAGGTGCCCATCTCATGCTAAGTGTGCAAAGTTTGGCTACAGTCGTGACAGAAGTGTAGTTTGTGGGATGCAGGTCAAGGCCACTAAACTCATCGCAACAGAGCATGCGTGCCTGGGCACACAGCACACATACACACACTGAGACATGCAAAAGAAAGAGGAAGAACAGAAAATAGGTGGAAAAGGTTTGTTTCATAGAGTTATACCTAATACTGCCAAGTCCGCCAATAAACCGTGTCCCTCAGCACCACATCTACATGGCTTTTAAATCTCTCCAGGGATGGTGACTCAGCTACTTCCCTGGGCAGCCTGTTCCAGTGCATGACAACTCTTCTGGTGAAGAAATTTTTCATAATATCCAACCTAAACCTTCCCTGGTGCACTTGAGGCCCTTTCATCTTGTCCTATTGCTTGTTACTTGGGAGAATAGACCAACACCCTCTTTGCTATAGCATGAGGGATCTTCCATTGAGATCCCTAAGACTTCGCTGCCTTCTGCTGCTCAGTTACCAGCCCAGACTGCATAAGGTTGCTTCTCTTTCTGCTCTTGGATAGTGTTGAATCAGAGCACCTGATTTCACTGCAGAGAGATTATACCAGGTCCGCAAGGACTGCTTTCATAAATTGGATGTTTTTACAGATCCAAAGAGCAAAAACAAATGGTCCACAGAGCTACAGCTCCTGACTCAATTATTTTCTTCACTTTTATGGTAACACAGAAAGAAACACACGGTGTAATTATGGTAGGAGGAGATGTTCACAAGCTTCCAGAAAATTAAAATTGCAGTATAATTAATTGTGTTGAACTTACTTACTCTTGGATAACAGAAGAGCTGTCAAGCAGTTATCAACTGCATCTCTGACACTGAGGTACAAGCTCCCAGAACAGTGCTCAGGTGCTTAGAATGGAGTATGTCCATGACATTAAATCCGTTCATCTTCCAGAACAGAACAGCCACATCTAAACCAGCTACACTGTCTGCCTCATGATAGATCTCAAATCATGTTTTGCAAACTCTTACTTGTTCTAATCCAAAAAATATCCCAAGAACAGTTTTAACAATACCATAGTACAGACAGAGATCCAGTGCTTGAGAACATAATGCAGTGTTGCTTAACATAACATCTTCGATAGTCTCCCACAACATCCTCCTGGAAAAGCTGGCAGCCCATGGCTTGGACAGGTGCACCCTCCGCTGGGTTAAAAACTGGCTGGATGACCGGGCACAGAGGGTGGTTGTGAATGGTGCCACATCCAGCTGGTGTCCAGTGACCAGTGGTGTCCCCCAGGG
>JAAGNO010025642.1:35290-66603 GCA_033439905.1 Ceryle rudis | reverse complement strand
CAGAGAAGTATGTTAGGAAAAAGGTCTTCACTGACAGCTTGGTCAAGCACTGGAATAAGCTCCACAAGAAAGTGGTCGTGACCTCAAGCCCATATGGTTTAACCATACATTGTACTTTTACACCGGAAAAGATGTATGGTTTAACTTCTAGGTTGCCCTGCATAATTTCAGCATCGGGACTTGATCCTCTTGAGTCCCTTCAAGTTCAGCATATTCTACGAAAAAAATTGTATGAAATCTTCAACCTAAGTGGTTATATACATTTCTGTTGTGAAACTTCAATTCTAGTACGTTCTTTGGAACCTTTGGCATTTTGTTGATCAAGTTATCAGTTGGACTGAGCTCTCCTACAAATCAGGATATTAATAGGTCTGCACAACCATTTCTTACCAGAACCTTCTATTCACTCATGAAAATGGTGTAGGATGGCAGCTGTAATTCTACCCAATGATGGCATCAAAATAAGCAAAACCAGTATCAGATGAGAGCTGAGAGATAACTGAGAACAGCTTTTTAAATACATCTGTGCTGCCATTTGTCTCACTTTCCATTTGAAGTCGAATCAGCCCTGGCTCTGACCTTAGCATCTCCATCTGGGAATTTAGATCATAGACAGATAAGATGGTTGTGTAGAGCTAGGGGTCTAACAGCCTGAACAGAAAATGTGACAGGCATTTGACCTGGGTTTTATACACAACATACCTCAAAACATAGCAGCTGAGACCAATAACCTAACAAGACTGCCAGGTCTCTGGGAGCCAAACACTTCCAAAAAAAGGGCACTAGATCTGGGATGTGACTTTCACTTACAGTCTAAGCAGCAAAGATATTCAGTTGTGGGATGAAATGAGATTCCTGAGATTTACTGTATCGAGTTGAAGAAGTTTGCCATGGGGATTTCTTAGGCCGTGATAAATAAAAGCCCATTAGGTTTCTCCTGGTGTCTAGGAGAGATTGACTGATGTTGTACAGCATAATGGAAAGCTGGCTAATCAATACTGCGCTATTTTTCAATTTAACTATATTAATCGTGCACACTGCTTTCATTTGTGTCTGAAAGAGAAATAAACAGGTGTGAACATTGATTCCTGCTAAATAACAACATTATGAAAGAACATTATTTAGGCAGTCTCAGTTCCTTGCTATTGTTCTAGAAAGTCAGCATTATGTGGAGGCTTCCTCTGCTCATTACCTGTGCAGATGAAGACTTTCTGGCCATGATGTCCATCATACTATAATAATGTGGCAGTATTTCTATGTATCTATGCTGACGTGAGTCATTGGGACAGGTAGCAGGGTGGAAAATTGGGCCATATCCCAGTGTGCAGTTATTAGTTCTTGGCTTAGGCGCAGGGAAACAACTCGCCCGTTTCAACCCATGGAAAATGATCTCAGCAACTCTAAAAGTTATGGTCTCCTTGCCTCCAGAAGGCAGTGTGATATAGTAGTTAGAACAGCACCTGCTGATAGACTCCTTCCAACTCTTTCTTAGTGTTTGTTGAGAAGTGTGCAGCAAGTCATTATTTGCAAACACCTCCCTCCTCCTTCCAGCTTCTTTTCCCCCTGGTCCGTTACATACAAGTCAGAGTCAAAAGGAGGTGCCACAATGCATACTCATGATTCAAGTTATGGTCAGAGAAAACTCCTGAAAATAAGCTTTTGACTGCTGAGACTTGATGAGTCAAATCTCATGCTTTCAGTGAGAGATTTATGCACCTGAAACCCACATCAACCACTGATGTAAGAGGAACTTTTGCATCACTATAGCCTCTCTGACAGTTCCTCCATCATAAGACAGCTCCAGCTTACTACCACCTCCCTATGCACCAGATGGATCCCAGTCATTATTCCCAGTGTGGCACTGCCTCACTATCAGTCAAAGATACACAATGGATTCATTATATTATGGCTTCTAGGATGTGAACTAATGAGATGTCTTGAAAATATGGTCTAAGCTTCTTCATATTTCCATTTTGTTGCCTTGGGGTATAATGTGAGTCTTGAAGCCATTTATGCAAGGAAGATTTATAATATCTGAGGAAATAAGTCTGATAATAAATAATAGTAAATTACAAAGTAATAACAAATAGTGATAAAAATAAGTAATGCCTCATAAGGTAGATGTTTGTTTAATGTTTGAGCAACCTGATCTAGTGCCAGGTCTCCCTGATGATGGTCAAGAGGTTGGAACTAGGTGATCCTTAAGGTCCCCTCCAACCCAACCCATTCTCTGATTCTATGATTCTAACGTGCATTGCCATTATTCTGTTGACTTCAGCAGAAGTGCACCATTTTATACTGCTAGGAATTTGGCCCACAGATTCTATGAAAGGTGGTAGAAGTGTAAAGGAACATTGTAATCAGAGAACAGGCGAATCTTTTGCCTTCAAAAAGGCAAAGATGCAAGACAGGGAGCACCTTTTGCAAAAGGGAATCCTACTGCCTTTAAAAGCAGTGGTGAGAATCCTTGACCTAGCAGTACATCAAAGTACTACAAACACTTACCTATATCTTTGTTTTCTTGCACTACGGAAATGAAAATCGAGTCAGTTTGTGGATCCATTGACTTCACGTAAATATTCTGGGGGGAAGAGGAAATGTAATAAAAACTGGATAGGAGTAAGAAGTACTCATGGTCTCAACATGCCAATTACCACAATAGAGAAAGTAAATGAAAAATGGATGAAAATTCACACCAGGACACAAGGAAGCATAGGGTGACTAAATTGCCTTGCTTCCAACAGACAGACCATGGCGTTGATCTGCAGTTCAGTGTTTTCTGCACAAGATTGCCTGTGGGATTTTGCAGCCTCTGCCCAAGCCTTGGCCATGGCTATGTAATTGTAGCAGGGGTCAAAGTAATCTAGAATTCACTGAAGGCATCAACAACCCAAACCAACATGCTGACAGGCTTCTCAGGAAGATGTGCCCTCCAGGCACTGAGCAAGTTTTACAGAAAGGAAAACCCTGAAATTTTTACATATATTAACATAATCCACTTATATTTTGTCAGCCTTCCCTTCTCTGACATTAACAGAGAGTCACACCACAAGCAGTTTTCCCTCTTTGATAAAATTATAATTTAATACAACACCTTGATGTAGGACCAAACATTGCTGGAGGACCCCAGGATGTTTTGGGTGGGTTGGGAAGGTTCAAGATGTTGCGTTCCCTGCCAGGGACTCTTAAGTCCTATTATTTAAAGTCTCTCGTGACTGACAGTATTCAGACTGACAGAAGAGCTAATTAGTCCGAGGTAGCTTGGGAGCCTTTCTGCTCAATTCAGAAGGCCTTGGGATCAATCAGCTGGGCTTTGTGCTGCCTGGAAGAGACACTTGCCCTGGGCCGCTGTGATGGACTATTTCAGTATTGTGTTTGAGTCATAGCATTAGATTTCCTTTCCTGTTCAATGACATACTGGTTCATTTGACTGTCATTTCTCATTGTTCTTCTGCATCAAGTGCTTTGTCAGGTTCTTCTGAGGAGACAGGTGTCCAAAATACACATTTTAAATTCAAGCTCCGTGAAATCCTCAAATAGGAATAATTGGGTCCTACCTAAAAAAAAAAAAAAAAACAACCCAGAAAGCTCTCATTTCCTGAGTCTACTTAAACTATAAAGCCAAGACCAGCACTCCTCCTACTCCTTCTCAAATGGTAGTTTCAAGGCACATTAATTAATTAATTTTCTGTGTAACCCAGGAGAGAAACAGGTCATAGATTATTATTATCCCTAAATTAAAAATACATAAACTGAGACATAGATATATAAAGTGAACTGTTTAGCAAGACCAAGATTAAATAACTGCTAGGCTACCATCTCTTGTAAGGAAAGAGGTCAAATTAGTGGTTGCAGGCAAATCTGACCAAATAACTGAACACTGCAGACCCTTTGTAGGATGAGACGGGTGTCCACATCACCTATATCATGGTTAGCATTTATCTGAAGATGATATGAGAAGTAATTTGGAAAAGCCTTTTGACTGTTGTCACAGTTGAGGGTCAGGGCAGCCCCACTGACCAATAGCAGACAATTTCTGTTAACCCCCCGCCTTCCCCAAAGGACCCTCCAGATCCCTCTGCTTTATACCAAATATGACGTCTATGCGCTGGAATCCCTCGTTGGTCAGTTTGGGGTCACCTGCCCTGTCCACTCCTCCCTGCAGGTGCCGCCTTTCACTTTCCTGCACCCTGCAGTGTGGTGCACAAGATCCAGCAGTGGCCTTGGTCTGCACCCCAACCCTTGGTAGTAACTCTAACCATGGGGTGTTATCACTGCCAGCAGCAGACACTGCCTGTGAAAACAGGCTGCTGACTTCAGACAGTGCAGTGAGTTAGAAGAACTGAACTGAAAAATAAAATCACTGAACAGAATTAGTTCTGTTCTCACGCAAACCAGGACAACTGTTTATTCTTAGAACAAGAGGAGTCTCTTGTCCCAGGACCTGTACAAAATCAATCTGTAGAGAAACTGTAATCAAAACTGTAAAGAGGAGATCACAGTAACTTGAGAAGAGAATGTGAGAAGCTGGGAGCGCATCCCAGGAATCTTTAATCTTCCCTTGAGCACAAAGGAATGCCTGGAGCACACAACCTCTCATTTTAAAATTAAGATAACAGTAATCTATAGCAGTAATTAAATTGCTATTTCTGCACTGGTATCATCTTCAAGAGCGGCACTACCTTGGGAGTGCCAGAGTCAAGGATAAGAATAATTGACTGGAAAGGATGTTTGCCTTAATCACAATGGCTGAATCTAAAAGCTGTGACTTGTGATTTTTATCTTATGGCACATCTAGAGAGTCTTTTCTCATGATCATCTATGTCAAGACATAGGTCAGCTCATCTTTTATCCATGTGTAGGGGTTTCTAGACCACCTAAATGAAGCATGGGACCGGTGTGCCTGTTTCTAAACCACACAGAATTGGGATACAGTGAAAACACAGACATGGGAGCTTGGAAGCACTACTAACCCAGTTCTGATGCTTAACAGGGATCTGGGAATTGCCTTTTACCAGTTATATTTAAAAGCTGAGGTGCTCTGACTCATCCAGCTTCTTACTAGTCAGCCTTCTTCCCTTTTTACTTTTTTTCTGAAAGATGCAGGCAAATGAGAAACATCCTTTTTAAAGGACCACTATCAATAAGTAAGGAGGACATGAGTGTGCGAGTCACATTTCTGTATCTGCTGGTCTTGTTACACAGTCCATTTTAATGGTTGACTGAGAAAAGGAAGCAGATTTTCCCAGTTTTGGTCTCCAGACACGTTCAGTCAGTCCACTGTGACCTGGTTCATAGGCTTGCCTCGCAGAGCTGTTGTTTTGCAGCTCCTTTTAATCTAATGCCATGGTCTCCATTGCTACGGTGTTTTATCCCTGATAATCAAAGATTGTTTTGTACGTCATGTGATGTATCACTTAAATTTTATAGAAAAGAAGCAATTGGCCAGAGATAAATCATAGATAAATCACAGAATTACAAATGGAAAACCAGAACTCTTTATTGTGCACTTGCGAAGCAACCTCCGTTACCCCAAAAGATGAGTTAAACCCAAAAGTTAGTTAAAATTCCTTTAAGGGCAAGGGGATGTTTCTGAATACCTAAGTAATTACATCAGTCTTCACTATTGCAATGCAAAAAACAAGTGTCCCAGACTGATGAAAACTGCTGACACCCTGGGAAAATGGGGGCCTGAGCAACCTACAGTAATTGCTCCATCTGGGGAAAGACGATCATTTACTAGTACATGCAATTGCAGCTTACTTACTAAGTATAAAGTTTACATGTCATAGTGATGGAGCAGCTTAACACATTCCCATCAACAAAAAAGGTTTTCCCTCTAAAGCACCCAATCTTCAAAAGGAGAGAAGATACAAAGCATGACTGTGTAAGATTGGACTTACCCAGAATATGGACTGTAGGAAAAAGGGAAGATGTGAAAACTCTGCAGCTGCAGAGCTCCAGTGTGTGAAGAGCACACATCCTTCTGCAGCTCTTCTATCCAGTTCTCATCAGAAAAGTTTATCTCTGGGTGGCTGTTCAAACTCAGAGGCACTGATAGTGTTTTGCATGAAGGTGACAGATTTGAAGCCATCAGATGCCTAAATCTCACTTAACTTTCATGGTAAAATCATAGCAAGTGAGATTTTGTGGTAATTCTGGAGGGTAAGAGTGAGCTATGTTTCTGGCTATTTACCAGAAAATCTTCCTGTGTGAAAGTTAGCATAGAGAAAACGTACAAACAGCCTGGCTTCAAAAGTTAAGCATCAGAAGTGCCATTACCATTTTAACTCAGAAATGGGACAGGAATAAAAGCTTTAAAGTATAACAATGAACAATTATTAAATTATAATTAAGCACTCTATCAGCAGATGGGTGGGTACAGGCACTCCTACAATATTTATCTTCTGGATTAAACTATTGCCTCTCTGCTTGAACTCTCAAGCTCTAGGTCAAATCCAAACATAGCTGAAGAATATAGTTTATGTTTTTGTCATTGTCTGAAGCCCAAGTCAGTAAATAAAAGTGAGGACTCCTAAGAAGTTGGCTTTGGTCAATATCTGTCCAAGCAGTATTGATAAGGATGCACTTTTAGGGAGTAAATCTAAGTGCTACCTGATAATATTAATGAATATTTGTTGTTTTAAAGCTAGACATCTGCTCCCATACAAAGCCATTGTCTAGATTACATCCACTTCAATTGAAAGGAAGAAGCATCTGCCAAGAACTCTACACCATGCTACTTAACTCAGACAACTATTTTAGGACTGATGAATCACCCTTTCCCCTTTGACGTACAGGATTAGATTCAAACTTGACTCTTGGCTTTTGGATGACTAATATTAAGTTAATTAGATCAATTATGCCTATGGGTGGGTTGTGGTTCAGTTCTTGTCTTTGTCATGTATTCTATCATTTCACAATAAATCTGTTAATTCTTTCAGGCCCTGTGCTTTATTTAGAACAGGAATATTTTGGTTTGCCTATTTAGCTTGGAAACTCCATGAAGCAATGTGTATTTCCATTTTGGTCATTCAAAAAGAACTTTTTTTGATACCATCAATGTGGTTTCACTTGGAAATCCAGTGTCTTCTCATGGACAGTAGGCAGGTGCGTTAACCTTCAAAGATTGATAAATGTCCTTAAAATATTATAACCAGATGGAAGACATTTTCCTCCCCAGCCTCTCATCTCCAAACATTGCCTTAAAACCACTCTTGGCATCTTTTCCCTTTGTCATTTCCAGGGCCATGGAAAAATCTTAAATACAGCATTTGTAGGCTAAAATAAATGAGCACAGAAAGTGTTTGCTTCAGGTTTCCCAGTGTTCATTTCCCCAGTGTAAAGATTTATGATTTAAATAAAATAATCATAATTAAAAAAAAAAAAAGGCAGACAAAAAAACCTGGAGTTGCATTTTCACAGATTTGCATGTTGGTTTTTTGGAGGAAGATTCACATCAGGCCACAAAGACTGAATAAATCATTAGGTACAGACAGAGGAATGCTTTAAAAGAAGTGATTTGCAACAGATATACTGTAAAACATTACCCACGGCAAATGTTGGATCAGCATTATATATAGAGCTGCCACTTACAAATTTTATGGGCTTCTTGGGAGGTTGCTTGTGAATAGTAGTGTGGTCTCTCCAGCACAGGGCTACGAATCGGGAGATCTGGATTCTATTTTCAGCTAAGTCAGTGCCCTTACAATGTCAGCTAAATGAATTACTTGATTTCTCTGTTTGCCCTTGCAAAAATAAAGGTGAGCTATTCATTCACATGAATTTTGAATCTTACTTAGGACTACACTTACTTAGGACTAGTCTTCAGAAAGCTGCTACACAAATGCAAAATACAGTTTGTACTAATGATTTTGAGTGATTTCTAAGCCAAAAGAATTTGGAAACGTTTTAGGATTGTATATGTTATATGGCAAGATTCAGTCCAATTTTACTGGGCACAAAATGACAATTATTTGTGGTGGAATAGTCTATCATAGTGTATTAAAAACCCCATGGATTGGTTTGTAAGAAGATTGTATGGATAACATATATTGTTCGGGTTACTCTTTTCATCTCTAAGGAAATAATCAGCAAGAAACTTAGTCCAGACCAACATTTTTCTTCCCCTTTCTACTTGTTTTGAATGGGAACTTTGCGGGGGGAGGAACATAATCTGAGGGCATTTCAGCCCTCTGTTGTCCATAATTTCTAATCCACCTAGACTGGAGTGATGGAGGAACCTGTAACATACGTATACTGCATCTCTGAGCGAGTTTTCTCTCAAGAGTCTAAGTAAATTGGACATTGGCTTCATGAGGTTGGTTTTGTTTTGGTAGCAGACATCTCTGAGAGGTCTGTAGCACAACTAAAAGAGATTAGAATCTTTTTTTACCTTGGGAGCACATTATTATTTGAAACCTTTCACCACTTCGGTATGTGGCTTAGGTCAGATAGTTCCCTTAGCTTGAAAATTGAGTTTAGCTCAGAAATTTGCTTCTGCCTCTGGCCAGAAACCATTATTAGATGATTTTCTTAATGATGGGATTTTTAAACAGGCAATTTTATTTTACAAATGTGAGGCTGTTTTGCTCTTTAATTAACCTTTAACTTTATTGTCCATAGCTCCTAATCAAAGATTACAGGATGAAAGAGTGTCCTAGCCAATGTTTAACTGCTTTGTACTTTTAATAGTTTATACATTTTACGTGTTATGTTTTCCTAACTCCTGTGAATCATGGGTGTAAGATCGAAACCTAGATGCCTTCTGCTGTTGCACATATCAGCAACACTTTCTCCCAGAAGGATTTATTAGCTCTCTCCCACTACCCTGTAAACAGTGACATATATTGAGAGATGGCTCCCATTAGCAGTGCAGAGATCAGGCAGAGCAAGCCTGTTTGAGTTGCAAAATACTAGAATTACCTTTCCGTGCTGAAGGCTACCGTGTCTATTTGCCTTGAAGAGGGTAGATCACACACTTCAGGAACTATTGCTGACCATCTCCATCAGCAGCCTGAGACTGTGTGGCTACCGTACCAAAAAAAAAAAAAAAAGGTAGAAATAGGTGATCCAGGTACACAGACCTCACAATTTGAGGAGACTGAAATCAACTGTCACACCAACAGTAAGCAATCTGCAGTATGGGGTGGGTAGTCATTAGTAGGGTGAAGGACTAGCTAATTCCCTCATTGCTGTCAAGTGATTTGGAGATTAAGGACAAGCTCGGTGCTTCTGGGCTTTTCATCATATAAAATGCCTCAGTGTTTTTTTAAACTAAGATACCTTGGTGCAAATGAGATACATAGACTTGAGATGGTTCCAGTGCAACACTATTAAGTCAGAAGAGGCTTCTGCAGGAGGGGAAGTTTGAGCATCTCCTTTATGTCAACTGTAGACGTGAGTGCTGTAATCACGATGAACAAGTCTCATGTAACTCCATACGTTCAAGTACTAAAGCATGCCCTTGCCCTTACGTAGGGCAAATCTTTGCCTTGCTGCCATTGGCAACATCTCTCTAAATCAAAGATGAACGGTCTCTTTGTGAACAGTGTTATTGCAATGAATTTCAGGAGAAATTAAAATAATGGAGCACTTAAAAGTAAAGAGTTAGCACTTGAGCTAGCTAGCTATTAATTATAAATGCCAATCTCTATCAGGAATTCTTTTTTATGTAAAACTGATCTGTTCTGAGTACTATGTTAGTGTTAATTAGGGAGAAGCAAAGATGAAGTGTTATCCAGTGAACATTCATTACAAGGTCTGCTGACCCCTTGTGCTTGTTCCTGGAGGTGCACTGTTAGAGCCTCTGGTATTAGCAAATGCATTTAAGGTATCGACATTTTGGTTTTGTCCCAAGTAACTGTAAGGATGACACCTACAGAACCTTCTTGTTCTAATAAGAGTGTCTGTAAGTGTTTATTTGCAGCACAGAAAAAAATGACTTCTGAAAAAATAAGGTCTGTATTTTAAGTAAATATAGAAAAAAATACCTATTTATTGAAAACCTGAGAAGGGAAACAACTAAAGACACTGACCAGGGTTTTTTGACAGTGCATCCATGAGCCAGGAAGCAGGCAGATAATTTTAACATATTCAAATGAACCCTCACTGAAGAATCTCTATTGTCCCAGAAGCTGATGGTGGCATTGAAAGCTGTTCTGTTGCTGGGTCTCCAGTCTCTGGAGTCCCTCACCACTCTTTCTCCATACTCTCACCCAGAGAGCTCAACCAGTGCTAGAGACTGTGGGATTAAGCTATAGCAGGAATTTACTGATGCCTTTACAACCTGATGGGGGATTGCACTGTTTCAATCAACTCCTGTACTTATTCTAGAGGTAGGTCAGACTGATTCAGATAGAATAAGAAGGCTGAATTTTAAAACCAGTTTCATCTTTTGAATAGAAACAAAACCAACAGTAACCTTTATTTTGCTACAAATACATGTTAATAAAAAGCATCAGAGCCATCGGAGTGATTGCTCATTTGGTGCAGGATGCTTTTTTGATCTATGGCCAGTTTCACATAGTTCACTGAGGGTGTAAAAAGACATCTAGAAGTGGCCCAGTGATGATATCTTGCCTACAATAAAGCTTTTTTAAGTTCCTATGACTGTCAAATCCAATCATTTTCAGAAGTTTTCTTACCTTCTTTACAAATGCAATCCGATGCTCTTCTTAACTACAGAAAAGTGAGCATTTGCTTTAAAAATGTTGTCTACATCCAGAGTCTTAGAGATTGGGATATAACCTTTTCTAGTTCCTTAATTTTCCCAAGTACCCCTTTAATTTTCTCATACATGAGAATGAGCCCGATTTCTTTGCTGACTCCTGCCCTTATGCCTCCTTTTCTGCCATTAGTGAACTAAATGTTTGCAGAATGTAATTGTAAAAATCATTCTTTAATGTAAAAGGCTCTAGAGACAAATGTCAGATTTTATTTCCGCTGCAGCCCATAATGGTACTTGATAGAACCATTTATAATTTCTTAAGAGGGAGAAATAATTCTCTTTAACTGATTTATTCATATAAAGCCATTTACTCCTTCCCTGTATGCAGTGGATCAAACTGAGTTATGTTTCCTAATTGGCTATTGATATGTGGGGGGCAATTCTAACAATGCCCACCAACATCTTCTTTTATAATCAGTGATCATCAGAACAGGCCTGAGACCTTGGATAAACCAGCTGGAGACCTGCTGGTATCTACACTCATTCTCCAACCTCTTAAAATAAAATAATTCTGTACAAAAGAGCTATAAAACATACCTGGGAGTTGAAGGCACTGCTCCCTCCTATCCTACTGGGATATGTTCTGCTTTGGAGCACTGAGGGTTTTCAAAACCTACTGGGTGCTGACCTCTTGATTGCTGGTTCACCCTTACTAATGAAATCGCTGTGTTGAGTGTCCTGACTGAGAAGACCTTTGCCAGGCAGAATAACCCCACGGCTACATGTCTGAAGGGAGTGAAGGGGTACACTTTGACATCTTTGCTTTATAAATAGGCACAAAGCATGGCAGGGAGGCTTTAAAAATAGGTTTCCTCTAAGAGAAGGGGAGATGAATGCTGAAGATGAAATTTTGACCCTGCTGAAGTCAATGGAAATTTTCTGACTGATTTCAGTGGCACTACAACTTCATCCAAAGCACTGATCCATTTTGATGGGCTTACAATAGTTGCCCAAAGATGAAAAGGGCCTTTGAAATTGTATTTAGTGCGCCAAGGTGGCTGGGAAATCTCTAGGTCTAGAAATCAGGGAAAATGTCACAACAGTGTCCATTTCAGTATTTGCAGAATTATTGAGGGAAGTGCCCAAACCGCTGCTTTAATTTATCAACATAAGCAGTAGTGAACAGTTTGTGTAGGCTTGTATATATGTTTACATCCTTATATTTTTATGCTTCTCTTGTTTTTTGGGTGCAGTCAAAGTTTTTCTGCTGTGTTTTACCAAGAAATCAATTGATGAAGCTAATTGAGATTTTTCTTCATCCCAAACTGGTTATAAAACATGCCACCACCCATGAAATTTGTAAATATTGTGGATTTCTTGGAATAGTGCTCTCCACGGTAAGACAGTGTCGTTGCCTCCCGAAAAGGATGATCAGAGTAAATGTGAAAACTATTTTGTTAAGGTAAGGCAGATACTCCTGCCTGTAGTTATCAATTTAACTTTAATGGGTGAATGCTGATTTATACTAGCTTATATTACTACTCTTGTAATATATACTTGTTTTTATAAATGATAAAATGCTTTTCTTGCTTGCTTTACTGTTTCACTTCATGCATATAACTGCCACAGATGTAATACACAATCCTTCTCACCTGAGAAGCTCTTCCCATACATCCCCGTACTTCATACATGCACATTTCTTCAAATGGCTCTGTTCCCTGTGTTTTATGGGGAAATATTGCCCTTCTCTGACTTTCTGTATAGCCCACTGATTCTCTTCCCTTCAACTAAGTGATCCTCAGACCAGGTTTGCACCAGTACAATATCTAACAGAAATTCAGTAAGAAATTCCCAGAAGGGAATCTTTGAAAATTCATCCTTTGGCATTATAATTGTTTTCTACTGTTCATTCATCCCCTAGTTAATTTATTTAAAGTTCTTTCCAGAGTCCACCACTAGACAGTCTTTGTGAGTGCTTCTATGAAATGCACACAGCTCCTTGCTTGCACTTTGTTTTGCCAGATATTATTCCTAGCTTTCCTACAAAAGGTTGTAAATCTGAAAAGCAAAAATACATTTTTCATTGTTTATTATCTTTTCGATGCTTTGAAATAAGACGGAATTTTTCTGAAAAGGCAGGAATCAAGTGAGAGGAAAAGAAAAAGGAAATGGAATTGTCAGAGAGAATTCAATTAAAAATTGAAGTTTTATTAATATAGGAATATCCCTGTGCACTCAAATTGATATTCCTGTACTTATCTTCTCTGTCAAACCCTCTTGATTTAATAACCCACTGTTCAGACTACACCTCACATGTGCTCTGCCTACATTCCAGAAGAAGGGATTATGCATCTTATTAATGATGCTGTGTCAGACAAGGCTGGATACTTGCACATTTTACATGCCTGGCTTCCACTTGCAAGATTGCAATTATTTTTAGCAACTAAGTACATACCCTGTACCCACGACAGTGGAAGATTACAGCTGTAGTTTCCACAAGATCACTGAATCTTTTGTAAGCAAATTCCAGCCTGGTCATTAGCACACTTCTTAGCAAGTTTGCAGGCTGTGCTTTGGCTGGAGAGGTTCTTCCACCTGAAATCCAACTAGGCCCCAAATATAGATGGGCACCACAAAATTGTACTGTCAGCTTTTTCTTTGCTGTATCCTAACTACAGTGATAAGAACTTGTAAAACAGTAGAAGTGGCATTTGGGGAAATGGTGTATCAGATCCCTGCATTCCTGACAACATGTTTCCTCTATGTGACTTTGGTCATTTACTTGATCTATTTCGTGCCTTGCCTCTGTTTTACAGATAAGGAATTCACATTTCCCTGGTGCAGAGAAGTGTTAGGATGTTTGGGGTTTTTTTTCAGCATGAATAAGAAGTCAGACCCTACAGTCTCCACTATGAGGACAGGCTGAGAATGTTGGGGTTGTTCAGCCTGGAGAAGAGACGGCTCTAGGGAGCCTATGGGAAAGCTGGGGAAGGACTTGTTATCAGGGAGTGTAGTGATAGGACAAGAGGTAAGGGTTTTAAACTGAAAGAAGGTAGATTTAAATTAGAAATTAGGAAGACATTTTTCGCTGTGAGAATGGTGAGACATTGGAACAAGTTGCCCAGAGAAGTTCTGGATGCCCCATTCATCAAAGTGTTCAAGGCCAGTTTGGATGAGGCGTTGAGCAACTTGATCTACTGAGAGATGTCCCAGCCCATGGCATGGGAGTTGGAACAAGATGATCTTTAAGTTCCCCTCCAACCCCAACCATTCTATGTTTCTGTGATCTATGATGCCTCAGCACCCAAGTGGAAGAATGCTTTAATGCTTCAGCTTTTATTTTCATATTGCTGATCTGGGCAGTAAAAGAAATGCTGTAAGGGTTTAAGTGAGCTTATGCAGGTGAAGATCCAGACCCACAGTGCTGTTCCAGTTTCCAGTTACCTAGAAAGTATGACTAGACTGAAGCTAGCTTTTTAGGGTTGTACTTAGGAAATGCTTGCAAATATCTGTTGGCTGGAAGGTAGGACAATGCAGAATGGGGTAATATAAGGAAATTAATCTTACTGTAAATTGAAGATGGATATCAGGAAAGGGTGTATATGTAACACACTGAAGTCTGTAAAAGTTCTTATTACTCATGGTGGTGGAAGTTCTATAATTTACCTTGAGAAGCAAAGCGCTATACATCCAACTTTTTAATAACGACACAAAAATTACCTATTAAGTGCTGCTTTTCAAGACTATTTGCTATTAGCAACTAGAAGGTGGGTGCATCTCAAAGTGACTTTTGTGGCTCGAAGTCCCTATTTGATAAAAAAAACCCTAAATTATAAATAACAGAGCTATAGACATTGAAACACTTAAGATACTTGTGAAAATTTCCTCAGATAAAGAAAAATAATCTATTATGTAAGATATTAGAGAGTTGAAAAAAGGGAATTGCTTTGTAAGTAATTTCTTTAGAAGGGGGAGATGTTAAAAGAAATACTTAAGACTTTTATGTACTATGCATCTGCTAAACTCGGCAACCAACCATTTCTTAAATTAATTAAACTTTTCTGAGTTCCTGATAAGAACATAAACATCATCAAAGAAATAAGCACAATATCCTGAAATTCATGAATATGCTGTACCTTGCTGTGAAATACAAGGTCAAGTTGATTCTGGAAAGGGGCATTTTTTTTTTTTTAGTTTTGAAGGTAAATAGAATTGAGTAGAAATTACACTATGACTTTTGTTTGAAGAAAGGGGGGAAATAACCATAGGTATCTTTGCAAATGATATCTGAGAGCAAGCAATGGGAAAAAACCATAGTAAGAAAACAAAGTTTTCAAATCTTTTGGTACTCATGAATTTTGTGACAGGAGCCATGCTGAAAGCTGAAGTAACTGCAGGTTTCTTAGTGGATATTTTTGAGAACTTATGAAATGCAAATTAATTCCTAGAGAATTGGCAGAAGAAAATATGATTATTTCTTTTTAAAAGTCAGAGAGAAGAGAAATCCCAAGAAACTCTAGACCAGTGAGCTTATCTTCAATTCCTGGAACAATACAGGAACAAATAATCAATCAAACTATCTGTAAGCACTTAGAAGATAACAAAAGGATGAGTTGCAGCCAAAATAGATTTGTCAAGACAAAATTGTGCTAAGCCTTCTAAAATGGTACTATGACAGTGTAAAAGCCTTGCAGATACAGAAAAGCAATAGACGTCATCTGTATTAGATTTAGGAAGGCATTTGACACTATTGCTCATGGTATCCTTTTTTGGGAATATGATCTGAACAGAACTAATCTGATGTAGGTGCAAAACTGGTTGCAATACCACGTTTGTGGTGTGATTATCAATAGATCACTGTCATAGGAATCTGTCACTGAACTGCCAGGGACACACCACTCTTCAGAGTAGAGTTAGGATATAAAGTAAAAGTTATGCTCAACTGATTTGTAGATGTCACTGTGCTGGGTGAGGCTACCAGGAGGATGTGGTAAAAGACATGATTAACATGATCTTGACAAAATTATCTTGACAAACCAAGTGACAGTCCCCAACAAAATTAATTGCAATTCAGTAAGGGCAAAAGCATCATTTTATCCTCAAGTGTTGATAATCATTTGAATATATATATATGAGAAATGGTAGACAAGACAGTCATTCTGTAGAAGAGGATCTAGAATATTATTGGTTCACAATCTGAATACAACTTCAGAGTCACACAGCTAGGAAAAAAAAGGCAAACACTATGCAGAAATCTAGATGCATGATATGCTTTGTTAGACATGTGAAGCAATCGTTCAGTTTTGGCCACAACTAGCAGAAAGAAAGAAATTGGTTTCTTGCAGAGGAGACTTTTCTGTTATTAAGCCATTTACATGCTATGCACAGGTGTCTTCATGTTCACTTAGCTTCTGTTTCTATTTGATTCAAATGACAGCTTGACCACAGAGCTGAGGGAGAGTGTCATGTCAGCCTAAAATGGATTCCTACTCTCTGATCAGCTGAAGGATGGTCTAGGCTTCCTTCCTCGGACACTGAAGCCAGATCTCCAGTGACTGTTATGGAAGCTATGGGTATTGTTCAGCTGGAGTAGTACTTCCAGTCTTCAGAATGGCCAAGAGTTCCATACCATCTGTGGATAGGCCAAGGTGGTTCAAAAGGTGGCAAGGGGGTTTAGGCTAGATGGAATCACAGGCTTAGGTTAGACATTAGAGTTACAGCTCAGTGGCACTTGTAAGGCACCCTGCATACCATCTGAGATTTCCTACAGTGGTTTGCCTGGTCTCCACCCCCTTTACAGAAGACTGTGAGTCTTCTGTGGCTTCTGTGTCATGTCTGTCAGCCCATGTGGATATTTTGGACACCTCAGGGTATCTCAAATGGTGATAAATGCCTGTGCTTCAGTAATTGAGTTAACATCCCCAGACAGTTAAGTTTTAGCTAATCCCAAGGAAGAAATACAGTCTTGTGGGGAAGAGGAAGGTGCATAGAAGAAGATTTCACAGAGGTGACATATGGATTTCATGGCTGGATGTGCCTAGAGAAGTGGTTAGGCAGACATGCAGTTCTAAAAGATGCAGCAAGGCTTGTGTTGTCTTGTGACAGAAAGAAGGGCTAGTTGACATTTGAGGTTTCTTCCAGCCTTGCTCTCTGTGGTCTCTGAGGATGTAGGCTGATTCCTCTGTCGTTTACAGAACTTGTGATTGCTCACTTACCAGCTCAAATGTAGTGTAAGATGACTGATTGCAAAATCTGTGCATTGCCATTCATACTTGTTCTTTTTTCTTTTCTCCTCAGTAGTGTCTCATTGTGCTAGTCTCTATTTGGGTTGCCTGAGTATGTGTGAACTCTTTTTAAGAAAAGGCAATGAATTGTTAAGAGGAAGTACATACACGTTGTCTGTCATCTGTGTTACTTCCCCGTGTATCTGCCTCTTACTTGCCAGCTCTGTGGTTCCCATGCTGTCTATCTACATCCCTGCATATATCTCTCTTAACTTCTTGGACCACCTAACTTAATGTTTTATCATTTCCTACATTGATCACCCTTTGTTCTTCCCATCTATCAAAATTGTTGATAAAATCTTCACCATTGTGGCATCCCCCACTTCACTGAAAATAAATTGTCAGTGCCCAAGGCTAGGCAAGATGTGGACATATGCTCCATTTCCTTGTTACAGGTACCTTTTTCACCCCTCTCCTCTTTATACGCTCCTTTGATGTACTTTGAATATAAGGGATGCTATGAAAACCCAAACTGTCTTCTCTATTTGTTTATAGTCTCATTTTTCACGACGGCTGACATGATCCATAATTGACTCCAGTCACATGAAAACATGACAGTTACTCCTATAAACAATGAGAAACCTTTGGTTTATGCAATAGTTGCAACTTACAGATGCCTAATGAGGCAGTTTCTTTGCTATGATTGAAGAGTTCTGGAGATTTCTGTGCTGAAAAAAATGTTAACACAACTTTTTGCTAGAACTCTAATTATAAAGCAGGTTGAAACCATGCCAAAAATACAATATTTTAAAATCCTCTTTCTCATTTAAATTCTTATCTGACATTAAGACACTGATACTGCGTTAAAAAAGGAAGCATAAACAAATTAAAAAATCTGAACAAACTGAAAATATGAGATAAATACTTTGCAGAAAATGTGCCAGTGCTTCAATTAGTTCATTGAAATGACTATTGAGTCATCAAACCCTTTTCTGACACCCGTGTCAAAGGAATATATGTAGCAGTGTCCTCCAGTCTGCCAACCCAACTCACTTTCTTTATTAGGGAGAGAAGATGTGACTACATTGATAAGAACCCTGTCAGAAAACAAGCCAAGACCCACATCGCACACATAGTAGTAACTGCACAAAGCAAGAGGGCAACAAACCTGCCCCTTAAACGATATAATAGATTCGGTCTCAACCTCCTCTGTCACCTTAATGTAGCAATCCAGATCATTTGGAGGCAGATCAGGTCCACTTGAAACTGTAAGCCTGACACGTGCCTGAACGAATTGGCAGAAAAGACAGGAAACCACAAAATGTTACTCAACCGTGAGCCAACTTCTGCATCTCCTGTGCCTCCTGCGGCACTTGGCCCAAGGAGCTTAACTGCTGAAATCATAAAATTAATTATTACTTAGGAATTTCAGTGTAATACTCCAATCTTAATGTTTGAACAAAAAGCCTTTAGTGTTTTGAATGCATATTTAAAACAGCAAAGCATAAATTTTTAAAGTAATATCCACAGCAAATGACAAATGTGTCTTGTTGTTGTAATAACTTTGGATCTCTAAATTAAGGATTGTGGTTTGAAGTAATAATAATATTTCACATACAGTGGGGCCTTTCATCTGCAAGGAAATAAAGTCCTCTTTCCTGGCACAGGCATATACACACAGGTGTAATTGCATCTACAGAGTTTGATTCAATGGTCATTCAAGTAAATTGAGGTTATTGGTGCTTCTGTAATACTGACAATTTAGAGTCCCCAGCCATCAAGCTGTGCTGGGAGCTGCATGAATGAATGAATACAGGAAATAATCTGCAAGCAAGCTAGAGAAGGGAAGGGATAGAAGAAAACTGTTGTCCTTCAGCATATAGATAGTGGAAGCCTTGGTGTATTGGATGATAATGTGGAGGCACGGAAGTAAATAAGGAATCTTTCCTGGCATTTCTTGTCTACCTACTGATAGAATTTGAAAAAAAAAAATACGAGTTTTCAAGTCAGAAAATATGCGAGGTATGTCCCAAACCATTCTTGCTTGTTTTCATGCTGGAATAACTGGCAGAGTAAATATTATCGAAGTCCTGTCTGATGTTATCTGTCCTGTGTGGTCAGTGTCAGACTAAGCTGTGTTTTGGGACTTCACCAGTTTTTGCTATCTTACTCAGAAATTCTACACACGGTGACCTGCAGCTTGGACTACAGGAATTCACTTTCCCACACTGCCATAGTCCTTTACCATATAATTTACATGGGGTTTTTTCCATGTCATGAGTTTTCCATTGATTTGCCATTCCAAACCAAATAGTCAGCTGTTGATCAAAACTTTCTCTTTCCATAGCTTATTTTAGAGTAACTTTAAGAAAAATCTGACATTAAATGTCAAGCAGACTCTGTAGGATTGTCTTAATTACTACCACTTATACTTAACTTCTAGCCATCCAGAAACTCACCTTCCCTGTTCTTCTGCAGTATCAAGCCAGCATTGATGAAGAGATATTGATTCTCATCTAAAAAAATACCATGAACTGTGGAAAGTTTATTGAATGAGCATGACCCAAGATCTGCAACATATTAGAGGGATGTAAAGCTGTTATTTGTATTCTATTGATTTACCAATGTGAGACTTAGATAAAGGAACTTTGTAAGGTGGATTTTCAACAGGGACACTTTCATGTCTATGGTGTGACAAGTGAAGCAGTGATAAAGTTGTAAACCAGTTTTCCTACATTTTCAGGGAGGCATTGCTGCTGAAGGTCTGGTTGTGATAGACTGGAGGTAAAACTATTTGAACATAGATCATGCAAATGCCCAAGCAGACCCTACAGTCTGATGGCATGTGAGAAAATGAGGCATGGATGCTCAAGAAATCATGCTAAAGCCACACCAAAAGCACAACTGATTGAGCATAACTGCATAAACAGATTTTGCACTATTAGCTCCATATAGGCTTAGAGTTTGAGGTGAAGGCAGACACCGAAGTCTTCAAACTGAAGTAGCATGTCCTGGATGGGCTGAATACAAAAGAAGTAAAAGCTAGAGTGCCACAGTTCACATCCTGAACAGCACTTTTTGTAATAAAAGGCAGTTATTTTTTTTAGGGATCTTTAGTCACCTGTGCACCCCAAATTTGAGCCAAACGTGCACCCAGCAGCAGCGTCAGGTTTGTATCCTCAAATGAAAGACCTACAGCAATGATGAATTCACCTCACTCCAGGTATCTGCAGTGGGATGTCTGCATCAGAGCTTGCTCTCCAAGCTCTTATAGTCAATGAAGAGCTGGTCAACAGAGTTTGTATTAAACCAAATGTAGGTGCCTATTTAAGGATATGAATCACATCGTTGACTACACTAACAAGCTCTCTGTTTTCTATGACAGAAACCCAAGGTAGTTTTCTTTGATGTACACTATGGGTACTAACTCCTGAAAATCTTATTTTAGTATATGTTAGAGTCATACTCATTTCTTATTAAAGTTTTTCTTCCATTCTAAACAGTTACAAGACCCATAGGGGTTTCAGTTGCTAGCTTGCAGCTACTCCATGCTCAAGATATTAATGGGCATTATCATTCAGTAGATACAGTAAAGTTTGGTCTCTAAAATATATGTTGGAGAATTCAATGTAATTGCATCCTTTTATGCCTATATCAAGCAAAACATCTCAGTGTCCGACATTATTATTCAGCATATGCATCTTTTGGCCAGTGCAGACATCAGTCCTACAAGATTGCCATGTAGAGTAGCTGTGTTTAAAAAAAAAACCTGTTTCTGATCTCTCATTAGGCTGGTCCCAACTCCGCTTCAGTCAATAGAGTCACGACAGTGTAAAATTTATAGCAGGACTGAAGTTGCAACCTTTAGGTTGGGTTTGGGTTTTTTTTTTTTTTTTTTGATTTGTAAGCTGAAGGTCCCTTTTATTCTTGTAAAAGAAAAAAAAAAAAGTATAAGCAGACTGGTGATTAAGGGAGTGAATAAAAGGGACCTGATTTTATGTTGTCCTGCAGATTAGCAAGTCCAGTTATAATTAAATGCAATTGTAATTACATCAAATATTGTGAGGGTATTGCCTAACTTGAGCACAAGTGGCAAATCAAACCCAGTCACATTTGCTTCATAGTACAAATTTGCACCAGCTATAACAGAGCTCTTGACAGACAACACCTCATGGTGATTTTGGTATTATTTATAAACACAAAATGTATTTTTGTCATCTTCACCTCTAACTTAAGTGTTAATTTGTCAACTGGATGCCTATGATCATTAATATGTAGCTTGTACATATCTTATAATGTGCTTCTGAGGAATGTAACATGTTAAACTAGAGTAGTTCCAGTTTAACTTACTCCGTTTCACTTCATGAATTGGTCTCCAAAATTTGTCCCTCCCCATTTGCTTCCTCTCTAGAAGGGAAATATTAACATACTTTTATGTTCACTTGGCCCACTTTCATTCAGTGGTGTTCTGATGAATAACTTGAACCCTTCTATCATTTTTTCTTTGAACTAAAGAAGTATATATATAATTTTTTTTTTTTCTCCAGTAATTGATGATAAGCACATGCAGCTTTACTTACTCTAGTAAAATGAATGTGGGATATATGTGAGGGTATATGAATCGCATTGTGCAATGAGGTAGGAGTGAGTACAATACCTTCATTACACAGCAGATGGGATATTAAGTCCTGGAAAAGACAGTGCTATACCTGAAGAAAAAAAATGAGAAAGAAAGAATTTAAAAAAAAAAAAAATTAATAAATTGGAAGAGCACTAAGTGGCATCTAAGCTTGAAATGATAGTTGGCTCACATCCCAGAATCTCTATGAATGTCTTTGCATGAGTTCTCAAGTCTACAATAGCCACGAAAAAAATGGTAAAAAATGTAGAGGAAAAAGAAAAAATTAGTAAACTCCTGCATGAAGTAATGAATTAGGGAAGGAAAGTAATAGGTTGCTGGGGTTAGTAAGAAAACAATTGAAAATCTGATGAAAGCGTAAAATACAAAAGATTCCAGCCCCACACTTGGATATTGACTGAGTAAACTATGTCTGCATATCAGAACAATGTAACATGAGGATGAAAGAAAGGCCAGAGATGGTCAGAAGAAGGATCCACCTTGCTCAGTGCCCTGTCTTCAATTATACCAGCTTCCTAGAGAAAGAAGATAAAGCAAGGTATTTGCCAAATGAACTTTCTCTGTTCCATTTCACAGGAGCATCTTGAGCGATTTAGCTCGCTCAGGTTAGGATTCAGTTCAAGATTTAGATGCTGAAGTGTAAGTACCCATATGTGAGCAGATTCTCCATGATAATCAGGAAAGATACACTCACTATGATAAACAAAGACTAGTAATAATTTAGCTGGAACATCCAAGTCACTGTCTGTTTTAAGATGAGCTTTTTCTCTTTCTAGGCTCCTGTGAGTACATGGACCAGCTCTGTTCCAAGTATCACAGGAGCTTTGACATGTCATGCACATGTAGATACCTACAAGCAAAGGTCTAAATTTAGGTGTCTTCACCTACAGCTCTCTCACATTAGTAGTTCATGCCTGTTATTACTTTTTAATAAAGACCCAGTAGTGGGAGGAACACTCCATCGAGTTGGGCATCAGCTTAGGGATGTTGGATCATATTTTGTTACCAGGCATCACACCCAGCAACATACTTCTCCCAGAAAACTTCCAGACCTCTTGGCCAGGAGGGAAGGTTAGTGCTTGAAAGCAAGACAGCTTTCAGTCTGTGATGCACAAGCCATGCCACTGAATCTGGGCCATGTGAATATTTGCTGTCTAGTCTAAACTAGTCATTGAGCTCCCTCACTGCACAACGGAAAGGGAGAAGTGCCTGCAGCATGAGCTTCAGCTCTGCATTAGAGGCCTATTTTAGGATGGGATGTAGGAAACAGGAGCTCACACATACTTTGGTTTTAACAACTCAGCCTGTCTGTTTATCCTAGGACTATCATTATGGTCTCTGCTTTATTACATTAACTCAGCAAAAGCATACACATGTGTCAAGTGCTTCAGTGAATAGACTTAAGCACATGATTAACTTTAAGAGTGTGCTTAAGTACTTTGCTAAATCAGGGCTTCTATGTTTTCCCCTCTCAAGTACATCTGGTCTATTTGCATATATTTTCCATATAAAGAAGTTCATATTCAGAGCAAAATGAAACTATTTCCATGCTTGCACATTCACTGGTGCTGTTGCTGAAGCTAACTTAAGCAATTCCCTTTCAGTCCCTCTCCCTTGTTCCACAAGTTTTCAGCTGGTTCTTCCAACAACTGTAAGCTTTGTGCTGGAGCAACTCTATGGGCAGCCATTTGGTGAACTAGATTAAGGCAACATTTGAGATGAAGAATAAGTATGGTTTTGGTGAGTTGTTTTATTCTGGATTAGTTTATGATCTGCTATAGGGCCCGGTTGCACAAACTGTTGATAAAACAGATACAGGAACGCGTGATCAGATTTAGAAGGTGCTTAAACTGGCATCAGCCAAAGAAATGCACATTACATTACTTTGCAATGTTTTCTGCTAAGATAGATTCATAAGACACAGTAATATATGTTCCTTGCAAAACAGGATTTTTTTTGTATTTAAAAAAAATTATTGTATTTAAGTGTTTCAAAGAAACTGGCAAAAAAACAGTTGGTTCGTTTTCAGCTGTCTCTCTAAACTAAAGAGCAAGCAAGGTATCATGCAGAACATCTTGTGATTAATTTACTTGTTTGAAGTTACATATGATGAGAGTGATGCATGAGAAAAGTCCTGTTTAAAGCCACATTAACTCTAGTTCTGAAAAGGTACTCTTATTTTTCCTGGGTTAGATGAACCAGTTTTCCCATAATGACAGTTTTGTTGTGTCATCAAAGACAGAAGACGAAAAAATGAGCATTCTTAAAGGTTAACTTCTATCTCAGGTCATATGTGACAAAACTGAGATAATTAATCACTGCAGAAAAAAAGGAGCATTTGGTAGCAGTACAAGTCTTCCTCTGCAGTAACCTAGGTCAGCTGGATAAACAAAATATTATTGGATTGTGACAGTTCATGGCAGCTGGGTAGCTCTAAAGACTTGTCACTCTCGCTGCCTCTGTAGGGGTAAAAGGACAATATGCAGCTCTGACTAATCTCAGTTCCTTGCACTATAGCATTGCCCACCCTTAGGCTGACTTTAAAAGAGAATCTAGTACACAAATGTCCACTGCTTTTTATAAAAACATTTATCCTTGTGGAAGTTCTTTGCTGACAAAGAAAGAAGCAGTAAGATTCGGTAAGAGAAGATTAGATCTGAAGCTGATGAGAAAAATATTGCTCAGTTCTCTAGTTCAGTTCTAGTAATTAGTTTATGGTCTGATGGCCTATCATTGCTTAATATTTTGCTTTTCTACTGATTAAAAAACAAGAATTCCTTCATCAGTGATGCATGAATTTACTCTACAGCTACATGTAGGTGAGTCTTGGAACCTGCTTTGGCAAGCAGGTTGGACTCGATTTCTAGAGGTCCCTTTCAACCCCTAACATTCTATTGATTGTATGATTCTAACTCGGAATGAGTGAAGTCACTATACTGTTAATATTTTAATTCAGGAAAATATTTGTAAGGACTGTGTTAGAACTAATTCCCTTGGGAATCTTTGCTTCTACATTTACCATCCTAGATATTTACCTGGCTTCCTGACTTATTTTCTGATGTTGGAAAAGGCATTTAGACCAAAAATTTAAAACCTGAGGATCTTTTGGGGAAACTGAATTTCATTTTCAACCATCTAAAAGTAGCATTCTGTCTCTCAAAAGTTCTGAATGATGCCATCTCACAAAAAACAAGTGACAAAAGTTTTAATAACTGTATAGAATGACAGGGCTTTGCACATGATTGACAGATTATAGTAAGTAAAACCTGGGAATATTCCAATCTATTTATAATTGCTCTCAGCTGAATGGGATGCCAATATTTTTAACTGTTATTTTTAATCAATATTCGTATCGATCAGTCCTGCATTACAATACTGTCCAAAGAGTCTTGTCTGCACTTTGAGTCCTTTTGTACCAAACACAGTGCAAAGACTAACACAAAATTTGTATACTTATAGCTCAGACTCTAAGTAGAAATTATGCCTGAAAAAGGAGGCAGATTGATTAAACAATATATTCTTTCTTTGTGGTTTCCAAGCAAGTTGATAAGCAGATAATGGACAAAGTAGTTTAAATCTTAATTACTGTCTACAAACTCATTTTAGACAGAGCCTACCAAAGGAAATCTTGAAAGGTTTTCCTGTTCTTTTCTTTGAACAACACTTCTATAGATCATGATGCAGAAAAAGTGAAATTGATTTGAATAGAAATAGTTTGGCTTCTCTATGTGATAATGTGGTCCAGTGGATTGGTGGTTGTCACAGTATTAAAATTTATGAACCATTACCGACAATAAGCCCAGGTTTAGGTATAAACAACGGCCTTATTTTTTTTCAATCACCATAGTTTGGTACTTATGGGCATCCATTGTCAACACTTGAAAACTCAGGGAAAATAAATTACAAAGCTGGATAATATTCCTATTATTATATCTTATGTTATGATTAATCTCGTAGTACTGTTGACTAATTCTCCTGAGATTTTTTCATTTTTTGTTTGCATGGCATGCAGAATTTATCCCCTTTGCTCATTTAATTACCTCTTGTTGTATTTACCCTGACATTATTATGAGATGATAGAATAATGAAGAATAGTGTCAATTACTTTCAAAGACAATGGAGTTAATCTATGTGGATAATGGAAAAGGTGATTGAAAGATGTATTGTTCAGGAAAACAATTAGCACAGGCACCTTAGCCCCTAAATGGGTTATCTTTTGTAAAACCTTGAGTCACAGTAAACAAACCAAGTTAACACATCATTATTTAGTTCAGCTCAATTAGAGTCACAAGTAATTGCTAAGAATATGCTTTACATGAAACATGCAATGCAAGTTGGTATTAACTTCCAACTCTGCCTCTCACCATGAGCAGTGAAAGAGCCAGAAGGACACGAATATCCTGTGGAAAGGCAGGAGAAATGCATAATGCTCTCTCCGTGTGAATCAGTGGAGTGAAAATTGCTAAGTTTTCATGTCTATTCCAAAGCAGTGTTCCTTGGAGTTTCTCTGAAACTTCCACGTGCTAAAGTCAAGCAAAACACTGCAGCATGAGCTACTATGTGCAGCAATGGTGCTTTTCTTTTGTGGCGGCAACACCTAACTGTAGATATTCCAATATTTGAGGATCCTCTCTGAAATGGCATTCCTTGAAGTCTTGCTGTTCTTCACAAGCCACCTAGAAGGCCAGTATTCATAAATACCTCTCCACTGAGTTAGAGCAAACGAGGTTCTGCAGGATGGCCCCGAGCCTCCAGGAGAAGTCACAATGACAGTACACTTCTCAGTATGTCAAATACACTAAATAATACCTTTGGATCTTTTTAGGATCTTCCTAAATTTGGAAATGTTAAGTTACCTCATTAGCAGTGTAAGCAAATCATCCACCTCCACCCACAAAAGCATTCAGCATCCTATAGCTCACAGTGTGGCTTGGTGAAAAAAATGAAGAAACATATGCTGTGAATTTACAGTGTCACAGAACTGTCATGGTTGGAAAAGGACCTCTAAGATCACAAAGTCCAACCGTCAACAAAAAAAAAAAACCAACAACAACCAAACAGAACAACAACAGACACAAAAAAGCCCCACACCTCACCATCCCACTATGGCATGTCTTCAAGTGCCTCATCTACGCCTTTTTTGAATACCTCCAGGGATGGTGACTCCACCACTTCCCTAGGCAGCCCATTCCAGCACCTGACTACTCCTTCAGTAAAGAAATTCTATAGTCCTGTCATTATTTACTTGAAGCTAGGACTCTTGAAGGGACAGGTTCATTTCTAGTGGAGAAATGTCAAGTAGTGCTTTACTGAACTCTGAAAAACAAGTGCGAAAAAAGAAGAGTTGTCATTTGGAAGATCTCATGCTATAGTGCACCTTGACCAGATGTGAAGCAGGCAGATCAGAAAGGCAAGACAGCTGCAAAGGGTATTACATTGTCATTTTTTGGACACGTCTTTCATTTTTGGAAGCTTCATCTCTTGATGCTTAGATTCAGTATTTCCTCCACAGAGGAAAAATTATTCTCTGTCACGTTACACTATGTCTTTTTCCCGATGGTTACATGAAAATAAGTATTATGAAGTGTTTATCACCACATATTTGGAAACTCAAGAAAATATCTTGTTAGTACAAGAGACATCTCCTTGCCTAAATGTTGCCTTCAGTCATGTTCTTCCAAAGAAGCTTGTCTAAAATATGAGATGCCAGAGGAGGTATCAGTAAGTAAATACTGATGCCAAGGTTTGAGTGCCATAGAGTATTTTGAAGGTGGCAAATATCCAGCTCAATTATATCCCATCATGAAAATAGATGCATAATTACCACTTACACACCACTTTAGGTAACTGAACACCTGATCCTCAGAGGCTAAAGCTAAGAGGAGGTAGTTCAGTGAACATAACCTAACCTCCAGTATAGCACAAAGTACATTTCACACATCTAAGAACAGTCAAAAACCAAGAATGGAAGAAATAATTATTTCTTGAGACACAAGTAAACAAGATCACTGCAAGACCTTATTGTTCAATAAGAAGTGGAAATACTGAGAGAACTTCAGCCTAAGCAAGGGGAATATCTCTACAGATTAATACAAACTCAATCTTTATACTTTCTGCATTTTAGCTACAAAATAAAGCCAGGACTTAGTTACATTAAAAGAGATTGCTATATATTTTATGCCATGCATTAAGAATATTTTACACTGGAGATTTTAAACAGCATATTAAAAAGTACCGAAATCACTCATATCAATTGACTATGGTATAATTGAGCTCTATAAAGATTATTGAAATACTTTTGCAACTATAAGAAGTAATATAAATAATAAGGTGAAATAAATCTTCCTCCCACTCTAGAAGAAACAAACTTCTTATCATTTGCCTTTGCATTTTTGCAAGCCAAAAGCATCAGTGCAAAGAGACGAATTGTTGTCTTAATCTATCTGCAGGCCACAAGAGTGATTTTTTTCTTAAAATGAAAGTAACGATGTTTTTTCCATATTTGCTCCTTCAGAATTCCTCACCACCTACTCATTCCTTACTAGAATTTCTTCCTGTGCATTTTTTCTTCAGAGGGACGTCCATGTATGAGTAGTACTACAACTCAGTGGCTTCATAAGAAAGTTTTTCAGGTTTTGGAAGGTTTGTTTGCTTGTTTTTGTGGTGGTGGATTTGATGCTATCCAAAAAAAGAGTGATCCAGATTTAGACCTGAAGGCAACTTGATATGTCAACCTATACACCAGCAGACATCTTCCTTGTGAAGTTGACAAAGCTGTGCTTGATGTGACCTGGGCTTGGAGACTCTTCACTCTCTGAGAGACAAACTTATACTTTCTCTTCAGTGATGGCAAGGGCACTCGCTGATCTGACATACTGTGGTGCAAATATATTGTGATTTGTTCCATAAATGACCCAGATATCACCACTGTAAAGCAATTATACCAGACACACACACTATAACAGAGATTCTTTACACCCACAAATAAAATGTCATAGTGGCCCTGAGAATTCAATACAACACCTAATATGCCCTTGCAATCAATATATTTCATTTACAAGCCAATATATTACCCAATTTATAACCAATCTGTCATGCATGTGAATCAATACAAATCATGAAAACACACATACATAACACACTTCACATAATTGAATTTTGTGCTCCCTAGACTCTCATTACCCTGCCACAAACTGCTTGAAATAAATACCTCTTACTCCTTTCAAGGTACAAACACCATCAGGAACACCAGGCCAGTGCTATATGACTTTAAAGTACATATATAATCAATGATCGACTTTGACCATGAAACCTGGAAAACCGAACTGCAGTTTGCAAGCTGTATATGCATGATTTCTCCATGTATCCTGGCATATCATTCATTTTCCATGGAGAAAATGAACACAGATCATTTAGACTGGAACAGTCTCTAGTTCTTAATGTCTAGTAGAACGTAAGGTCTCACGTGGTTGCATTTGATGTTGCCGTTAGCCACACCTGACTGCATTATGCCCACGTGAGTGGCATAAGTACCTCTTAGTGCATGTTATAGCTACATTGATAATATTACTCCTCTCATGTTATCGGTGTAGATCTTGGTTGGGAAGAATGTAGATGTTCCTAAAACAAGTCTCTGTCAAAGGTTGTAAACACATCAATCACAAAGTCTGACATTTTGGCCACACGGAAAGAGCTCAGCACAACTCCCTGGTATAAAGTTTGATGTTTCTGCAATTGTTAACTGAGGATATAGTGGGGTGGGATTATAGGCATGGATATTGAGTTATTGAGAGTACAAATTATTGGGTTCTCATTAACAGTAACTCCCTTTTGAATGAATTTGTTTAATTATGATAGGCTTTTGATTTGAATTGTAACCCTCCCAAAAAAAAGCAGTCATAATGTAACAGCTCCTCTTTTTGTTTCAAAAATTAGAAGCTTTAGCCCACTGAAGATAAATACAAAATGGTAGAAACCTGGTCTCAAAAGGCATGAAGTTCATCCAGGAGCCCCAAGGCAAGATGAGCTTTCCATGAGTCTTTTCTGAAAACTGTTGCTGCAATTGAGTTCAGTATTGTCAATTCAGTGTACTCCCTGAGTTTAGTGTGGCAGTGCTTCACTCAAATCTAATTCCTTCCTTGCCGCAAGTTAAAGATGGGTATAGATTTTACTGTACACTTTTTTCCACCTTCTTTCATACACACGGGACAGGCTTGGGATCACTGAAAGAAACTCTTGGCCTCTTTGAGGATGTATTGTGCACTCAGACATACCAAATAAGAAGGACATCTCATCTCAGAAGTGTACTGTATGTGCTAGCAATTGAGAATTAAGCTGTTGTTATCTTCTGTTGTCTTTATGGAAGAATCTAGCTACTATATACACACGACTGACCTTTCCAGGCATCTTGTATATTCATTCTATGGAAGACTAGCTACTATATACACATGACTGACATTTCCAGGCATCATGTACATTCATTCTTTTTATCAAGTCTTATTGAAGCTTTTCTCTTAATTACAATTTTTGCAGTCAGTTCTGTTGTATTTATTTATTGCATTAAAAAAATGCAAACTGTGCTTAAAGATCAAAGATATCAAAGCTCCTTCTGACAGGTTTACATGCAACATCATTCAGAGAATGATTACACTGCATTTCTGTGTATGTGGTTAGAAGCTGGCAAACAACACTGGATTGACAAGTCCGAAAATTGAATTCCTCTATCTAAGAAACAGATACAGAGCAAGAAGCAATAATGTAGGCTTCTTTCACAATGCACAGCTTATCTGCTACCCATATGATGGTGTTTGGGGCTGTAACGTGACATTTTTGAGCTCAGCACACATTTTGTTCCCAATCCTTGCACTTCTTCTGGGTCGTTTTTGGGTACACCCCTTCTCTGGTTTTGAAGCTTTTCCTACTCCATAGCAGGAGTTGGGAAAAAGCCGCTAGACCTACTCACCCCAGTTTAATTTATTCCCTTTAAGTTTTTCCTCACAAGTACTCTGTTGGTGGGCTTGAGGAATATTATCTTACTTCATTCCTGTGAGTGTCATTGCCCCATCCTGTCATTTTGACTATCATTTGTCAAGCCTTATTCTGGCTCTCTGTTCTCTATATTCTCTGAGAGTAAGAAGCAGTAGCTTCTTATATACTACTTTCAAATATTCCTAGATGCTATTCCAAACATTCTTGCTATCCTAGGTTGCAATTTCAGCCTCTCTTAGCAGACTTGGATATTTCATGTGGTTGCCAGAGTTGCCCCACATCTTGGGAGAAGGCTTCATGAACATCTGGCCAAAGCAGCTTCCTATCTATCTTCAGATCTTACTTTTGTTTAATCTGCCATGATGACCATTCAGGAAGAAAGTAAAATTCAGAAAGTATCCCTGAGCCCACCTTGAGCTTCTTGTAAAATCAGAATGTACTGGTACAAGATTGAGTCTCTTGAGAAGTAAATAGCAATGCATATCTTTACTGTAATAATCCAGCACTGTGTGTTCCATACTCAGTTGGGAAGTGGGAGGCACAAATTTTAGGCATTCCATGGATTCAGGTGTTTAAAACCATCTTTCTAGTATCCTATGAGGATGGCTTGGCCCCCAGGCCGAAGAATATTCTTGTCAAAAGTATTGCCCAACATTGTAGCCGGGTTATCATAGAATCATAGTCATAGAATCATTAAGTTGGAAACAACCTTCAAGATCATCAAGTCCAACCGTCTACTAAATATTATCAGAACCACAAACCATGTCCTGAAGTGCCACATCCAGACGTTTTT
>JAAGNO010025642.1:18958-35190 GCA_033439905.1 Ceryle rudis | reverse complement strand
ATCATCAAGTCCAACCGTCTACTAAATATTATCAGAACCACAAACCATGTCCTGAAGTGCCACATCCAGACGTTTTTTGAACACCTCCAGGGATGGTGACTCCACCCCCTCCCTGGGCAGCCTGTTCCAACGCCTCACCACTTTCTCAGTAAAGAAATTTTTCCTAATATCCAACCTATGTGGTTGTGTGGCTGAGCTAGTTATGTGAGGTCAGAAAAAGGCAAATAAAAAGTAAGCTATGAACGTGACTGGGGATAAACAAAGATAGGAAACATACCTAGAAACGTGCCGAAGAGTGTGCTGGTGCCAAACCCTCAGACTGTTTCTGGTTTTCATACAGTAGCAGACCATGTTAAAAATGTAAATGCCTTTTTTTTTTTTTACTATCTACACAAGGAGTCAAGGTCCCTAACAGTAGCCAGAGCCAAAGTGAAAAGTCTAATCTCTGATGTAATTTACTGCTTAAAAACTGATGATAAAGATTCTGCAGCCCTTCTAAAATTGATTGTGTATCTGCGAAAGAAAGTAGCACCTCATTTGTCCTTGTTCATTTCAATAAACTCAGAATTAGTCACACAATTTAGCCTCAAATTTCAATGTGTTCACTCATCATGCTTATGGCAGTAATGGTTTCAGGGTATATTGGAACATATCTGATCACATTACTTTGAAGTTTCCATTATAACCCTGTGAAAAAACTACATACTCATTCTTCTTAGCTTCTTAACCCCTTTGCGCACTGCAGCAATCACAGGAGAGCAGAGGGAGTTTTAATGCAGTAAAGTTGACTAAGTGAATCAGAACAGGATTAAGTGTTCCTCAGGCTTCATGAGGTTTTTTTGGTGCATTTGTGACCTTGGCAGATATAGGAGGACTTGCAGCGGGGCTGTGTTTGGATGAGAAAATTCTTAAGCAGATCCAGAGATAACCGTTAGTTTTACAGATCAGGAAGTTAATTGAGTCAGGTGTCTGACTGAAAGCAACGTAGAATTGCACCAGTAAGATTGTTCTGGTCTGGAGGCATAAATGAGACACTGGGAGTTTTAAAGTTTTGTTTGTTTGTTTGTTTTTTCTCTATGCAAAGAAAAATTTCCTGCAGCCTTGCAAATATAGCATAACTGAATTTGGTCTCCAAATAGACAGTTATTTGCAGCTTACCCTGCTTAAATTCTATTTGAAATATCAAATGGGTATCATACTCTTCAGTCTTGGGCTGTTGAGAAATATTGCAGTACACCAACAAAAAGCCAGGAGAATCACACACTAAGGTCACAGGTGAAAAGTCTCATATCTGGGCTGTAGATCTGGAGCTGTAATCTTTGGGCTGCCTGCCTCTAGCAGACTCATGATTAGCTCAGCTATCTGGACAGTTGGCAGAATTCCCTCCACAGCCCAAGGAAAATCTCTGAGTTGCAGAAAAATAACCCAAACCAACCCCAAAGTAGAAAATAATTGCTTAATTTAGAATACAGTAGGTAGCCATAGCTGACACCTACAAAAGGAAAATTTGCTGTCCTGATCCTTGTACTAAATACTTTACTTTTTTAAAGGGGTTTTTTTCATTTAAAGCATTTAAGTGGTTACATAAAATGACCTCATTCTTATATGTCTTAAACATCTTTATATCTTTTATGTTCCATTCTTTTGTGAACATTTATTATTTGACAATGTAGAATGACACATTGCGTCAATAAAGTGACTAGTAAAGCCACCATAATGTGGTCATTATTTTTCTCTATGGTATGTATTGTTAAGTGTTCCCATTTTTTCCAAACTTCTGTCTTTACTTTGCTGATATATGTCATGAAAATAGGAATGTCAAGCAGCCCTGAGCTTACTATGGAAAATGGAGTAAAGTGCATGTTTAATGCCAAAAATAGTCATCTTAAGAAGCAAAGAGTAGCATCAAATGGAAATGAAAATCCAAATGTGAAGCTTCTCAGGAAATCTTTCACCAGGTTCATATAGCTCAGCTTTAAAAAAAGCTGTGGATGAGGTCAGAAACCTGACATCCTGCATTCTCCAGATTTTATCTTTATTGCAGAAAATGAGGCAGGAAATTTCTAATATCTTCTGACTGAAAGTTCAGCCCAGCGCCTGGTGATCCAAACTTCATATTACCATGTGAACAAATCACCAGACAAACATCTCTGTGTCCAGAGTAGCAATCTGGGAATTAGATACTCTAACCTCTTTTTGTCAGGGACACCCTTAGTCACACACTTAATTTCTCTACCTTTCAATCTTCCCATCTCCAAGATAAAGCTAATGTTACTTGCAGGGTTTGTAGAAAGTGTAATGAATAACTGCAAATTGCTTTTAAAAATCTCAAATCAAAACTCAGCAAATTATTCTTAATATTACTTTTAAACCTGAGGAAATAGGCTCATCTTTTACTTTGCCTTGAACCATAAAAGGCAAAATAGGACAGAAAATTTTCAGAAGTGGTATTTAGCTGGCTGAGGCTGAGAGCGGCACACAATATTTTATCCAGCAATAATTTAAGCAAAGTTAGAGTGCAATAAAAGAGCAAGTAAGTGTGGTAACAAGGAGACAGTCTGTAAGAGCCACTGTGCTGTATTGAGGCTGATAAGTGGCATGGGCAAAGTAAGGGGGAATATGACTGAAAATGTGACCTACTGTGCCAAAGTTTCACTGTATTTTTAGTTTTTAGCATCATAAAGATTTATCAGCCAGTACTGTGGGTCCTCTTAGAGAAGCAAGAATCATGAGTCCTCCTATATTATTCCTGAAAACATCATGTAGCTTACTTTACTTTCCTCAGTCACTTTTCTCTTGGACAGTGGTAAACCTTTATCACAGACTCCAAACCAAGAAATCAGAAATTATTTATAATTTTCCAAACCAAGAAATCAGAAGTTATTTATAATTTCATCTCCTCTTGCCCTAAGTAGTGTCTCTGCCTGCAAATTCCAACAGTGCTGCCCTTCTGTTTTTAATCTCTGGCGCAATGTTAAGAATAAATCCTAAGAGTTGTGACTTTCTGGGTCCTCAGAACTCTGAGCCCATAAGGCTAGTGCAGTGCTTACTAGAGCAAAGAATTTGACTCAAAAAATTAAGACATAAAATCTAACAGTCCCAATATTAAAATTATTGACAAAAATTTTATTTAATTAGAACAGAATAAAAAGTAATCTTGTGGACATGGTTCTTTCAGTGAGTTTGGGATGATTCTGTTTCAGGTAGTATTTTCTTCTGAGTTCTGGTGGAAAGAGACGGGTATCTCTGGAGGATAATCCCAATTTTAGAGTAAATAGATTCATACCTTTTTGGTGTTTTCCTCTTTCCAAAAACCTAGAAAGAGAGCGTAAGAAGATTAGGTTCCCATTTGAGGTTTCTCCTTTATGTGACTAAAGACAGATTGCTCTTTAAAAACAAAATGAAATTTACTGCACTAATACAACAGAAGACATCTGGTCTTTGAAACACACATCATTTCAAAAATAGCATTGCTTCTTGGTGTATGTAGACTTCAGAAACAGCTATTAATAACCATCTTTGGTTTGTTTCTTGAACCATTTCAAATGCTATCGGTACTGAGAAATGTTTGTCTCCAGCCATGTAAAAATGTGGAATCCAGCCTGATCAAATAACAATTAATTTCTCATATTAAGCATTTCCAGTCTTCTTCATCATATGCCCTTCATGAGATTCAGCATTAATTAGGAGCAGAAGGCTGGAGAAATTTCCAGTGTCATCAAATCCAGGCCCAATCATTGCAGACAACTACCTCAAATGACCCTGTTGACAACACTTCACATTCTCTCTCAAGGCAGACAGATTTTTTTCTGCCATGCCTCTCATTGGAGCTTATCTTATAATTTTACTGCTCCAGAGTTTAGAAAGTTTTTCTCAATTTCCAGCTAACATTTATTCTCAGGTTGATGTTCCCAGGTCTGCACTGTCCTATAAGTAGAGGACTGTGTTCTCCTCTGCACTGTGAATTAGATGGGGTAGACAGCTAAGGATCGGAAGAGACAAAGCTGAATTAATATTGACTGTGTTACACTGAATATTGCACAAGTTGAGCACAGCAAGGTCCCTTGTGACATACAATTCTGATATGAACCTTTGCTTCTAGATGTACTATTCCCTCAGTTGACCATCTTTGCAGATCCCTGATCCTTTGAAGATCCTGGGGAATATGTGACCAGCTGTTTTCTAATCCCCTTTCCACAGTAATTTTCAAGCACTCCGTAAACAACAGCAAACACTGAGTTCAGTGTGTCAGCCGCTGGGATGTGCTGAATAGTGCATGAGAAAACTTTAAAGAAACCACAGTCCAAAGTTTCATAAAGTCAGTCACTTTTGGTCACTGTTCCATATAGTGAGAGAAGGGGAGTTAAAAGAAAAGGGTCTTCTTTCAACTCAAACTGTGTCCTCTCCAGGGGTATCTGCTGCCCTCTCCTACCTACTTCTGGAGTTTCAGGTAGTAATAGAGAACAGCAGGGATACTTGAAGCCAAACAGATAAGACAATAAAATAACTAAATATAGATGGAAAATATAGAATTTGTACTTCCCACAAGCAGGGAAAGGGGCTTCCTTTGTCTCCATTCCTTTCTATGGCATTTAAATGGTTAACGATGTACCACACACGTCCTAATTGAGAGGTCTGCCTCAACTCAGGTATGACGAACTTGAACTGACCATAGTGATATTCCACTAGTCAATATCCTTGTGTTGGCCTGTTGTATGAGATGGTTTAGCACAGCAAGGGATACCTGGGGATGTGGGATGAGTCTGAATATGAGGTGCTATAAAGCACGTTGATATGATAGCTTGTTATGTGAAAACTTCCAAATTTGTTCATGTAAGGAAGAAGCTCTGTCTCTGGGATTCACTTTAGCCGTTGAGGGAGGTAAAGTTTACCAGGGCAGAAGCCATGGGGAATCAGGAAACGGCTTCCTCTCTACGACAAATTGTAGTTGATTCTTTTTTTTTTCTGGACAGATTCTGGTTCACTCGTGATCATGGCAAGTTGCTTCTTCTGTGATACCTATTACTTATACATTCTTCATTTTATTCCTTATGTGATCTTCAACTTATGGTTGCTGAACTTTGAGACCTTGAGTTGTGCATGAAGTCCATGACAGAATGCCACAATAAAGCTCAGAGTTCCATTGAGTTGTGCTCTAACTTTATCCATTCTTTTCCTCTGAAGGCCACATGGTCATGTGACCTGTAAAAAAATTAACTCATTATCTCATAGGCATGAAACTGAAAATCTGAAAAATCCAGAACTCCCTACCAAATGACTAAGTGGATACTGGTGGATCAAGACCACCATGATGAAACTTTTCTTTGTCTGCTTCAGATTACAGTTTTTACTCTCAACCTCACCAACAGCAACTGGAATTAGCATTTATTAATCTCATTAATTTTAACCAGAAATTTCACCTGGAAGAAAGGAATAAAAAACCCCCCAACACATTATTATAAAAACTTTAGGCTTGGAGAAAATGTGCTTGAAAAAAAACGAATAGATGGTTTTGGAGAAGCTCTCTATGTGGCATTTTTGTAAATAGATTACAAAAGTACTACGGAGGATTTGACATTATTAACACTAAAAATACTACGAGAATCTAATCCTGCAAGATGCTGAGTCTATGGGAACATGCAACATTTGGCAGCTCTCAGGAAGCTCTCAATAACTCTTAGATTCGGGCTTAAAGTGCTGTGATCCTGAGTTGCCCATTAAAGATGCACTAAATGTTTCCACTAAGGGAAGTCCCAATTATGTGGTTTTATATAGAAAAAAGGAAAATTAATGAATGGAAATGTAGCAGCTCTGACGCTGCTGAAGCACTGAGCTGTTGTCCTCATAACTTTCCCAGGGAGATAAATATGCTCTTCCCAGCTCCTCAGAACTTATTATTGCATCTGATTTACAGGCAATGTAAAGGTAGAGATGGGGAAAATCAGTGGCAACTTTATAATTTTTTTTTGTAATGAAAATTTTAAAAGCTTTTTTTAAATGAACAGTAGGGAAATGTCATACTTTTATTAAATAAGAGAACATGGATTACAAACTGATTTGTATCTAATAAAACAGTCATGTTGGCTAACATGCCAGCATATCATATTAGAAAATTTCTGAACTCAAAAGCATTCTTATTTTCAGCTCAAACTTTTGAGCATCACAACTGTCTAGTAGAACACTCTAAAACAACAGTTTTCACCTCTTCCATTTGGAAAAGGGACCAAGAATCACTTGAGGTGGATAAGACTACAGACTGAATTTTAGATAAGTTGTTATGGAGTACATGCAATCTGTACCCTCTTTTATTTACCTCTATTACAGTGAAGAGGTTCACCTGAAGGCTTCAATCTGTTTCAATTGTCTACTGAAGAACTTGTTTAGGTTAGAAACCCAATTTTTATACTACTAGAGTTCATTAGATTAATGCTACTTATCCTGTCTGTTGTTTCCACCATCTGTGTCTCTCTGCTTGTTTCCCTCTATTTTTATATTCCTGGTAGCAAACACATAAAAGTTCCCCTGTTTCTCTCTGCAGCTGGCACACTCCACCGAGATCAGAGCTCTGTTATGCTGTGGGTTGCAGATGCACTCTCTGGAAGGCAACTTCAGCCCTGAGGACTGTCCTGCACAAATGGAGCAAGGAAGGATGAATGAAAAAGTGACCACAGGAGGACAGGTGAAGTCAACATAATCCTCAGCCAGTTTGCACTGAGAATCAAATCCAAGTTTCTTGATGTCAAACGCTGTGTGCAACCCAATAAACCTCCATATCTCTGCATTTCTTGGGTTTAGTGTCTAGTGTCATTTTGGAGGAGTGTCAGTAGTGATGCAGAGGAATGCAAAGCCATCCTGAGTGACAAGAGGTAATTCATTAGGCCCCAGGCAGATAAAGTCTGTACCCATCAAAGCAGGCAAATCCTCAACAGTGCGTTTAAAGGTCAGTGTCTGCAGTGTAGGTTTGTCCCACCCCAGGTGTGCATTCTGGGCTGTCTGACACACATGGAGAGGAAGTTCACATAGATAGTACGTGAAATTAATCTAATCTTAAAAGAAGATGCTTGTTTTTCTTGGGATGACTCACATCCTTATTTCCATTGACTCTACTGACTGCAGTCTATTGCCTGTTAACTACAATGGGAACCTAAATCCTCAGCTCATATAGAGATGACTCAATTGGGCAGTTCCAAAATAGAACAGAAGAAACTGGCTTTAGTTCTTTTATGTAGGACCAAGCCATACCCTACAGAAGACCTTCATACTTTCATCCATATGAACTTCAGTGACTTAATTGTATGTGTTCAGCTGTTTTGTTTGATTTTATGGAGAAACTTGGTGATTTTACCTTCTTTATTTAGACATTTCCCTCCCACTCCAGGTTCCCAGGTCATTTGATAGCTGACAGTTTTATGCCATTTTATTTTCTCTGGAGAGTTGGAAGAAGAAAGAGAGAAGATGCATAAGAAAAGGAGATTGTTTTGTCTTGCATTTTGCAGAGACCTCAAATCATAAAATGGAAGTGTTCAGTTTTTTAAAAAATGTATAGCTCCTGAAATGCTACAGCTGCCTTCTGAAGAGAGAGCTGTTTGCCATACTTTGTTTCTGCAGACCCAGCAGCAGAGATGGAGCAAAATGTTGGGAAAGGAAAACATGCACAGCTGCTCACCATCTTCTTGTTTCCAGTTATCACATTTTAGGCATCCAGTTTCGACACATGAAGGGAGAAACAATTATCAATACCTAAAACAGTCGAATGTTCAGCATCCTGGTGTTTGGTGAGTAGCAAAGCCACCATGATTAGCAGTGAAATATGTTTCTGGATCAGATAGTGCTCTTGAAACACATAATGTATTTCTCACACCATGATTGTTTGAAGTCTCTATCTTTGAGTTCACAAAGGAATCATAGAATCATAGAATGGTAGGGGTTGGAAGGGACCTCTAGAGATCATTGAATCCAATCCCCCTGCCAATGCAGGATCACCCAGGGCAGGCCACACAGGAACAGATCCAGGTGGGTCCTGAAAGTCTCTAGAGAAGGAGACTTAGTGGAATTTCAAAGAGGATAAACCAGACTGTTTTTCAGTAGGAAAGAAGCAACACAACTAGCTGTTGCTGTACATATACTTAAGCCCTTACGGATAAAAAAGCACAGATCAAAAGGTGAGAGAAAAAAATCCCCAAATATAACTTAGTGCCACCACAATGCAATTTTCTTTAGGATCCCCCCCAGTTTTGTCCTCACTTCATATGTTAATATGCAACATGCCTTGAATCCTAGCAGGCAGCATAGGTTAACAGAACATGATTTCAGGTGTCTGTTTTTCCTTCCAAGCGTAAAAATTCCTACCTGCCCTGAGAGGACTTGCCTTGCAGCTACCTCTGCAAAGTAGGGGCAATTACATAAAAAACAGAAACCATTCAAGAAATGGCAGATACATTAAAAGACTTATTGTTTACATCAAGGCTTTTTACAACAAACACTAATGGAAAGAGAAACTGGCTATTCAGTGGAGAAACTATTAGTTTTTATAACAGATGGGATAATGCATTGACCTTGAACACCAGAGTGAAATGAGCATATAGGGATTTGCTTTTGTTGGGGAAAGGCTACATGATTCCTATAAATGGACTGACAAGCACAGGTAATCTTGCAGCAAATTCCTGTGTTTCTTTGATTTTTTTTTGGTAAGACCATGAAGATGTTTTTACATAAAGTATCTTTTAATGGGAGAAATCAAGGTATGTTCCCAGGTATTTCCAAACAATGTTTTGGGGTATGATGTCCATGAACGCAAAGTATTACTGTTTAATGTTAAATGATGTACTCAACAAAATAGGCACAGTTAACTAAAGTGAATGATGCAGTTAAAGGTCTTATAATAAAACCATAGATTAAAAAACAGATGCCATAGATAAAGCAGAGAGAAAAATGTTTTGTTTTGTTTTGTTTTGTTTTGTTTTGTTTTGTTTTGTTTTGTTTTGTTTTGTTTTGTTTTGTTTTCCCTGGGAAGAAAAAATCTAATATCTGTCCTTGGTCTTGTTTCTCATATGATTAGGAGAAGCTGAGGCAAGGAGAATTGAAGTCTTGTGTTCCTTAAGGAACTTTAAATAGTGCTTTTTAATTTCATAACCTACCATTTCTCTTGTTTTAAAGTATGAAAATACAGTATTTCCTTAAACAGCTTTTAATATTCCATGTGACTGTTTAAAAAGATGAAATCACTTCAAAAGCAATTATTTCCCATTATTTGATTGCTTAATGACCTTACCACCATCAATACATTCATCTTGTACTGACTGCAGTGAGGTAAAGGAACCGCCTTAGTCTTGAAGAAAGGGGAACTAAGGCAAAGCAAATCTCCCTGATTTTCACCTTCTGTTTAAACTGCAAATCTAACCTTCAGGTTGGACGTGGATTTGACTGTTTGGTTGAACAACAATATACTTTTAATGGGCAGAAATATAATGCATATATTTAAGAAACTATAGAATAGATTATCACAACATTAATCACATCTAAAATCCAGTAACCATCATAAGAAAATTGACTATTTCATTTTTTATCATCTAAGTCTTACTTCACATTTCACAGGGAAGTATCCTTACTCGTACTTCATCCAAACTCTGTGCCTTAAGCATATTACTGAGTACAGAATAAACAAAGAGCAAGGTTTTATTTTGCATTGAAGTGAAATAAATAAATATTTTAAATTGTTTGCTCTGTGAATAAAAAGATCCATCTTTAGGGTTACAGTGTGGTTTTCCTATAATTATGGCATTAGCCTGAAGGCAAAATGCTCAAATGTGGAAGATTTTGCCTTACATGACTTGTTTTACAGCATAAACAGAGTTCTGGAAAGGTCCAGCCAACCGTGTGGTCTGAGACTTAATTACTGAAACAGCTAGGCAGCCCCAGCTACTCAATTAAGGAGCTATTTTCCTTGGCCCAAAGAGAGTTCTGTCTAAAACCTGAGAACTCTGCGTAGTCACTTCTTGAAGAGCAGTGGATGTATATACCTTTCAGGAAAGAGAAGGCACCATGGGAATACAGGGTAATAAGTAATAGCTCTTAGTGGGGTGGAACTAAGACATTAATTGTTACCTCCAGTGGTGTGTTACACTGCAGAGACCCAGATGCTAAATCATATGGGAAGACATATGTTTTCTCTGATAAATTAGGTCTGCTCCCTAAAAGAAATAAACTCTGTTTCCTTACATTACATTAAAGATGCTAATGCATCTTGCACAGCGGTGAGAAGTGATCTGCTTTGGGAAGAATCTCGCCTCATACTTCCTTGCTCCCAGACGTTACTGTTTGGTTCTTTATTATTGTGGTGATTTATTGTTTGTTACTAAAGCCCTTTCCATTAAAAACCTCCAGCCTCCACTGTGGGAAGTGCTTTCTAACTGATTGATTTGGGGATTTCCTCAAATTAAAGTAAAAATAGAGAATACATCAAAGCCAGAATTAACATTTCTGTACTTGACTCTCTAATGGTTGACATGTGGAGTCGCAATTCTTCACATGGGTCTCCAAGAGTGGAGCTGTATTGAAATAGGTCCATATAGACAAAACATGTTATTGAATAAAATATTTCCAGGCAGAATCTCCCAGCAAAAGTGGAGGTGGCTGTCAAGGGAAATGACTAGTATTAGACAATTTCTCTTCACAGCCCATTTTGGGATTCACCGTTATTAGTTCTGACAAACCCTTTTTCTCCCCAGCTCTAGGGAAATTCAAAATTAGAGGCTGCTGCTTTGTGTGGTGCATTCAGGGAACTGTACCCTTCAAATCCATGTTAAAGGCTCATACATAATGTCGAGCCAAAAAATGAGAAACCAAATGAACTGGTCCTTAAGGGAGTGCTGCAGATACCTTTTTTCCTCCATTCATTGATGAAAGCCACAGACAGCCACACAGCCTGTGTTGGTGGGTACCTAAGAGAGGTGTACCAACTCACAAGAGCTCCCAGTCACAGATATGCTTTAGGCTGTACAACTGTAGATTCCTTCACTCATGAGAAATTTTATTGACTTTACATTTTTTAGATGGGAATAGAACTGGGAATCCGGCGTTATTCAAAAAGCCAGCTGTCAAAAATTCCAGTCCTAAGTAGACCTGCTTGTCTATGGTCACGTTTGCAGTGTGAGGCTGTTTTTTGGGGGGCTTACCATTGCCACATTTCATGCCTGTGCTAGGAAGGCTTGTGACTAAGCAGCCATCTCCACCTTGCTCTGATTTTCATGTAAAGAAAGCCAGAAATTACAGACCATAGGAGAGCCACAGCATACAGTAAAATATTTTGCAATCAGCAAAATCATAAGGGCAGGATTGTGGTCTATGTGGTACAAGTCTTCTGGCCGAGCAAGACCATGCACTGAATCTTGTCAGACAGAGCAAATAGCATGGATTCAGATCTCATCTTCCCTCATCCTTGTCTGGGCAATCTTTCAGGCTAACAGTAGTGGTTTAGCACTGGCCCAGTACTGGGGGCTGGAAGGTATGGGGGTCAGTTCTGCTGTTGTGTATATCAGCTTTACAAAGGTTCATGGGCTTTTATTCTGAGACATCAGATACTTTAAAAAAAGTATTATCTTTAAAAAAGATTTATCTCATCTGCCTCAAGTGATGTATGAATTAGTCTGAACAATTTATCAAAGTTTCCAGTCTATGTGATGGAGATAGGTAATTACAGAAGAGTGTAGAAGAGTGGGGGCAGGGGGGTGGGGGGAGGAGGTTAATAGAGTTTCATTAGTAACATTAGGGGCATTGGGGAAAGACAGAGAGTATTTGTGGTGCAATAGTCTTTTCCCCTCTTTTTGCCTGAATTGTGCATGGATTTCTTGATGCATGCTCATATACAACAGTGGCATGTATACACACATTTATTTAGCCAGTGACTAGATTAAGTAGTTTCTTCTTAGAGGGGGAAGGGGACTATGCTGTGGATAAGTGGGTCCTTTAAGATTTAACCTTTTTAGTCTAATAATCATCTTATGTTTTGAATAATTTTGAGATCCAGGGACTAAGCATATATATACAGTAAGAAGTAGGACCTATTGCTTTCCTTTTCCCTTTGATTTCAGAAGACTGTTGAGGTGCAACCGTATGGGCATCCACTCAAAAGCTTTCAGCAGTCTGTGCATAGAGCGATGTGGGAGTAGAAAGTGTCATGGGGGTGTCTCAAAGTATTCCACCTAAAATTAATAATTTCCACCCGCTGGATGGGAAGACAGAGATTTGAGTGCTTACATGGCCTTGGGCATGGCTATCTTCACTGAACTCCCTCATCTGACACCACCAATTTTAAATTGAGTTCGAATTGAAGTGGGTAGTGTTGAATCAAAATAACCTTCCCACCCGTGTCTCTTGAACATTGCCATTGGCATTCCTGCTCCCTCAGGTTCCCAGGAAGAAAACGTTGCTCAGGACTCTTTCTTAAATTGTGAAGTTCCCTTATATAACATTAAACTGCTGAAAACATCACATGGAAATCCCTATAAATGTATTTTCATTACACACACTTTTCAGTACTGCTTTCTGCTTCTCTGTCTCTTGGTTAAAATCTTTTTAAAAAAATCTGTTGGTCTTAGTCTTTTCTCACTTACTGTAAGATAATGTGAAACCTGAGGAGATGTGGTTGGTGTTGAGAGGTGTCAGAGGACTGCAGAGCCATAGAACAAACTTTGCAAGGATCTGGGGGGTCATTGGTCAGACCGTTACAGGGTCAATCGGATGCATGTCTTTCTGACAGAGGTTTATCAATGCTTGTTACTCTGGAAATCACCCAAGGACAGGGCTGTCTTTATACTTCTGAGGGTAGACCATATGTTCCAAAGCCTCACTATCCTTCCTACCATAAAGTTTCTCTAATGTAAAAATCACGTGTAAGAGTTCCTTCCCAGAAAGCGTGTGCATTGCTTTCTACATAAGGTGAAACCAGAACAGTTTATGCTCTTTATCTCCATGGTATCTTTTGCAAATTTGGCTGTTTAATTATCTTTGACTAATTACACAGCCAAGATTATTACTGAATTTTTACTTCTAAACTGACCTTTGATTTTTACCCTGATAATCACATGCAGAGCTAGTCTGTGATCCTCTGTAATCCCATTCAGGCTACATTCATCCTTCCTGACATAGTTTCTCCTGCTTTTTTACAACCATCTGTCACACCTTAATTTGCCGTGGCAGGACACAGTGTGAATGCTTTTCAAAGTATGTGGTAATGCATGGCTTGTCCCTCTTGTGATCTCTGCCCACCAGTGCTTCTGTACTCGGCAGAAATTACTGATTCTCTTGTGTGGTCCTTGTTTGGACTCAGATGTGAACCCTGACTTCATCCAGCTGAGACAGGAACTTGAAGACAGTGTCTGGGTCTGCCCACTGAGAGACAGTAGAAGTCAAGAGGTAATCTCTTTTTCATACTGCTGTATCACATAGGTTGAAGATACAGTGAACATCATCTTGGTGCTATCTTTGCATCAGGAAGATATTTGCAGCCTCTCTACTCTGAGGATTCCTGAAGCCACTGCCCCCTTGTTTAAAGACAGTGGAAAGGATGGGAGATGAATGCTAGTTAGTTTTGGGAATAGAATGAAATATCAGATTGTCTACAGGCCTGAGTGGTTTTTGTCACTCTTTTATAAATAATCTTTGATGGAGGTATCTTTCTACTTTGTCCTTTTGAAGGTATTTTTTTTGTCCTTAGGGTACTTGAAATTTTCCCAAGCTTGGATTATAGTTTTTTCTCGAAGAAAAAAAAAATCTGCATTTGTTTGTTTGTTTGTTTTTTGTTTAATGTAGGCTGAAAGAGTCTATGCAGCAAAAGACAAATATTATCTCTTTTGTCTCTTTAGAGATAATGCTGGAACCTAGAAATACCAGTGCTCTTAGTGATCCACTTTTATATGTATCAGAGCATTCAGAACTTTTCCTATAAGAAAACTACATACACACAATTTTCTTGGTAGATGTAAGCCTAAGTAAATCCTGTAATGGAAGATTTTTTCAGCTCTTTCAAGCATAGATGTGTTTTGTTTCTTTTGTTTTGGTTGGCTTGCTTGTTTTGATGTGTGATGTTTTTGCACTGGATTGAATGGTCATTTAGAATTAAACTCAACTAGAGGTTAAGAAAAGGACACCCAGGTGTCCTTTATGATGAGTAAAGTTACAAAAGGTAATAAATAAAACATGGCATGACTAACCACTGGGGTTTTTGTCTGCACTGTAATGAAATATGTAGCCAGTGAACATAACGTGATACTTGATACAGCGACCTTTGTAAGCATCAAAATTTTTGTTCTTCTCTAGAAAGAATGCAAAAGCGCTGTAAAGAATCCTACAATGTTTGCAGTTTTAGTAAAGCTTCTTTGGTTGTATCTTAGAATCTAATGCAATAGGGATGAAATATTTCAGAGTGACAGCCCCAAAGACTGATGGCTCTGTTCACCTCTGAAAGTACCTCCATTGCACTGGACAAACCGATGTGCTTCAGCTGTGTCCTGCAGGGCTCTTCTTCAGTGAAGGGAGACCAGCTCAGTCTACATTATTTGTAGATTTCTGCCTCCATGAAGAAAGTATCAACCCCAGTGCCAGCAGGGTATTTTGATGAATGACCACTCATATTTGGATTAAACCCACCAAATGTCTTTTTCTATAGTGGAGCCAGTGGGTAAATAATGAATTCTAGATACGGCTAAACCGAGACAAATGAGAATAGATGACTTAAACCTGGTAAGTTATATAGCTCATCAATAGTCCCTTGGCATTATCTACTGTCATCATATACCGATTGCCCTCATTACAAAATTACTTTATCACAATAAGAACATTGCTGTATGTTGAAGAACAGGGGCAACAAAGAGTGGCAGATGCATACTAGAAAGCAGTAACAATTTGCAGAAATACCTTCAAGCTCCCAGCAGGTGCTGTGAGTTACAGCTTACCAATGGTTCAGATTCTGCTCTATATACTGTTGGTGGTGATCCAGGAAGCCAGTGAAGTCATCCATTACTGGTGCAGTTATCTGCACAGAATTAAAATAAATAAAGCCTTAAAAGTTTATTAAAGAGGGGATGTGTCGTTCAGGATGAGATTTGAAGAATGACATTCATCCCTTTGCCCAAAAGACCAGTGATATCAACGATCAGTTTCAAGATACCAATGAATTCTGTATCCAAAACCACTAGACTCTTTACCTTCATACCCATTCAGGTTACCTTGGTGTGGTTATCTACTGCACTGCTTGAAGTGAAATATTGCACTGCATCACTGAGGAATCCTGCTGGGGTCTTTCATTTTCGAGCTTCCTTTGTTGCTTTAGCATCTTGTGTCACATTCTGCTACCCTCTTGGTGACATTTTCCACTTTCTGTCCCAGCCATTCCTGCCCCATGAAAAGTGCAGCTCTTGAGAATATACAGCTTCATTTCCCTTTTTGCTTTTCTTATTGGCAGTGAAATAGTTCAAAAGGTCAGCGATACATCAAGGTATTGATGTAAATACATCAATAGTCAGTCAACGTCTTCTCAAAGTGAATGGGAGACTTAATGTTATTCTAAGGCAATTTTCTGTGACTTCACACTAAGGTGATCTCTTCTCATTTTGGGTATCTTGGCCCAGATCACAAAGCAGATGACAAATCCAGAGTGATACCTTTTCTTATTCAGACAATAATCCAGCACCTTAGGATTCTCCAGCTTTTAAAAAACCTTGGTCTTAATCTTTTTTTCTCCCTAAAGGGTGCCTATTTTTTCCTCATAAACCTCTGGTTCTCCTCAGGGAGGCATGATACTGACCTAAGGCAGCAATGATTATTCTTTGCCTAAATATATGTGCCGCTAACCAGAAATAGAAATATGACAAATGAGTATCAGTTGAAATTGTAACCCCCAGCCTCCCCTGGGATATACCTACTTTCTTAATGAGAGAAGCAATAACTATTCTAGTCCTGAGAGAGCTGAAGATAAATGACTCTCTAATGTTGATATTTTGATCTATAGGACAAATGTGGTGTTTCTATTGAGAGTTTTATATATTGAGAGTTTTCTATTGAGAGTGTTCTATAAAGCCAGCTGAAACCTATAGACTGTGTTCATTGCAGGTAAATCCACTTGATTTAACTAGTAGAGGAAAGAAAAATTATGCATGCTTCTTTCTTTCTTTTCTTTCTTTCTTTCTTTCTTTCTTTCTTTCTTTCTTTCTTTCTTTCTTTCTTTCTTTCTTTCT
>JAAGNO010025642.1:0-18858 GCA_033439905.1 Ceryle rudis | reverse complement strand
CTTTCCCTTTCCCTTTCCCTTTCCCTTTCCCTTTCCCTTTCCCTTTCCCTTTCCCTTTCCCTTTCCCTTTCCCTCTCCTTCATTTTCTTTAAATAAAGGACAATCTAATGGGTGGAACAATAACTGAGAAGTCATGTTACATAATTCAGAGTTTTCTCTTAAGCTGTCCTCTTGACAGCCACATACAAAGTCAGTGAAGGCCAAAGATACCTTTGAGGTCAACAAAATATTTTAGCAGGGAAGAAAAAAAAAGACACATGTAAAGAGATAGATTCTAATGGATCTTAGAGATAGAATTACAGTAATATTTCCCAGTATTTCCAGTAATATTACCATTTTTTCCTTTATCTTTCTGACTGTATTGTCATACTCTGTGATGTAATATCATTATATCATATGAAGACTGTACATCATACTTACTTTCATTAACCCAGACAACTCATTTCTGTCTGATGGCAAGTTTCTTGGTGGCTAGGGCAGTATCAAAAAACCCCAAAGGTTCAGGAGCATTATGACAATACTGGTACACTTCTGGCATGATTTAATCCCGGCTGGCAAGAAACACCAAACAGCTGCTCTCTCACTCCCTGCACGTGGGATGATGAAAGTGAGAAACCTCATGAGTTGAGATAAAGACAGTTTAATAGGTAAAGCAAAAGCTGCATATACAAGCAAAGCAAAGCAAAGCAAAGCAAGGGATTCATTCACTAATTCCCATCAGCAGGCAGGTGTTCAGCCATTTCCAGGAAAGCAGGTCTCCATCCTTCATTGTTCTTCCGCTTTATATGCCAAGCATGATGTCATATGGTCTGGAATATCCCTTTGGACAGTTGGGGTCATCTGTCTCAGCTGTGTCTCCTCCCAAGTTCTTGTGCACCCCCAGCCTGCTCACTGCTGGGGTAGCGTGAGGAGAAGAAAAGACCTCGACTCTGTATGCACTGCTGAGCAATAACTAAAACATCCCAGTGTTACCAACACTGTCTTCAGCACAAATCCAAAACATAGCTCCATACAAGCTAAAAAAATTAACTCTATCACAGTCAAAACCAGCACAACTTCAAAATCAAGCTTACTTGTAAATTTAGTCCCTCCAAAAGGATGTGCTAAGTTCTACCTGTTCACAACATGGAGACATTATCTGGCACCATCTAAACATACAGAACCAAGGATAACCAGAAAAATAATTAGGATGCCTTTGGCAAGGAGGCAGACATTGAACAAAATTTATGAAAGAAAAATCCATCCAAACCTACACAAAACCAGATCCTCTGGACCAGGGAGACAGTAGAGGCTGAGGTGGTATTCCGAGGAGTTATCTCTGCTTTCCCCTGTCTTTTAATCCTTTGTACACATGCACTGACAGGCAGTGTTGGACACATGATATTAGGTGGAGATTGCTGCATCCCCACGATTGTTCTTATATTCTTGTCTTCACATTCATATGGGACTTTGTCTATGTCTTTTGTCATCTCTATTCCAAAGACAAGCAGACTTCTAAAGACAGTTTCTGGGTACTAGAAATGTCAAATTCTTTAAGCAAAAATCTATTTGAGAACTTTGTTCATCCCTGGTATCTTGATTCACCCTAAGCACCTAATGTGATTGACGGAGAGAATGTATCTTCTACAGGTGACAATTCCTCCTATCCTGTCTGTTCTTTGGAGCTACTGACTTTGAGTGAAAGTGTTTCCCATGACAACTAAACCACTAAGCCAGGTACTCATCACAGATACGGCAACACTGAGCTTATGTGTTTCCCTCAGTTGGGACCTGTAGAAATAAATTGAAGTGTGGTATTAGGCAACATCAGCACTGTGGAAACAGTTCATCTTGGTGTCATGACATTCCCTATGTAAATGTTATATCCCATTGCAAACACAGGTGATAGGTCTTCTTCCCATTAAAAAAAATACAAAAAGTATGTACATGGTGGGAACAACCTAAATGCTGTAGTGCATTGCAGTGTCGGGATTACAACATATGCTTTCAAACACCTTACCACTTCACATCCTTTCGTGCTTTCTGGTTATCGCTCATACCTTTGGTATATCTTTTTGACCTAAGAAACAGGTCAAGAGGCTTCAGTGGTAAAAAGTGACACTTATGAATAAGAATGCAAAAGACTTGTTTTACCCACCATATGAAAGGTTTGACCAATTGTTTGCCATCTTTGGGGAACAGAAGCATGACAACAAAACTACCACCAGACTAGGTACAATGCTGGCAAGCTGAAAAAGATTTCAGCAGAGGGTTTTGGTTATTTTAAGTATAGGAACTTTGCCTCTGAAGTAGTTTATCATGGTGGAATAGCCACTTTCAGAGCTTAAAATGCAGATTAGTGTGAGAGCACACAAGCGGACAAGAAGCAGCACACTTCTTATCAGGCCCTGGGAAAGCCTACAGCATAAAGAAATTGCGTGCAGTCTCTGTTACAGTGCCCAAACTCCCAGAAACTAGAAGCCCATTGTAGGAGAGTAGGTGTGTCACTTTGGGATCCTGCAGCTGGCATTTCAGAGTGCACTGCATAGACAAGCAAATGCATTAAAGGTGCAAAGCAAAGGAGAAGAGGCGTCGTATTTTCAGTGGCACAAATAGCATTTTACTTGTGACCTATTTTTAATGCCCTCCTATCCCATTTCACTTCTCACTCACATCTCTCTCTCCCCAGAATTCTGATCCTTGCTCATTTGGGGTCAATTTATTCTGTAGAGTTCTGCCTCCAACATCTGAACTTTATAACATCTTTTCAGATTTTCCCTCTATGAAGCTCAGATGTCAAGGTTTGTTAAGCAGCAAAATTGACAGGGACTTGAACAGTTGTGGTAGGTATCATCTCAAGGATTTTATAAATGTCCCTTAAAATCCAAGGGGGGGGAAAATTACTAAGAGAAATGTTCTTTAAAAAACTTTATTTTATAAAACCACTGTAGCACAGCAATGGTTACAGATGATGCAAACCATGTGTGCTTAAGCCAGTAATGGAGTTTATAGGGCAATTTAGGTCTTCATTATACACAAGCAATCTCTGTGTGGGTCAAGCAAGAAAATCTCAAGGGCTTTTACCAATACTGTTGAGACTTTTACAGCTTACCAACTAAATTACCTCTCTTTCTTCTGGTCACATGACCTATTCCAGGGTTTAGCTCACCTGCAGTCATCCCTTCAGACCTGCTGACATGACCCAGACAGTTCGCCTGGTTTATATGTTTTTATATTATACTTAGTGGCTGTGATAGAGACCAATAAGAGATCATTCTCCCACTCCCAACCTCCTGCCTCCACCTAAGTTATAATTGGGTTATGGTTGGGGAACATTAACTCTCCGAAGGTGTATGGAAATGTTTTCTCTGACTGGTGATCTGGGAGATTTTATTGTCATGATTACCACCTTGCTTTTCTATTCTTAGCTCCAGTTCTTGATTTTAGTGCCTGCCATATCTCAAGAGGTTTTACAGAGACAGAAGTAATTTTCTGGAGAAGAATGTGAAAGTTTCCATGTGGTACAAAGTATGAGCAGGGGGCATAGTCAAGTGAATAATAAATCAGTGTATGAATCAAAGACTGTTAAAACCAAGAGGAAGATTATTACTAACTGCAGGGGCTTTGGGTCCTGGGAGGCAGACTATATTTTATAATGCTGCTGCTTAGGGTAAGGGGCAGAAATGTAGAAATATCACAGTCTGTGGAAAACTATCTTTAATAATATGTGGGAGGGACTGCTGAGAGCAGGAGAGAGGCATATGCCTCAAGTCTTCTCTAATATATTTTGGCTCTCTAGTTAAAAAGACGTTTATCAAGACACTGAATACAATCTCCAAGTCCTTTAGTATCTACATGGTGCGAGTCCAAAACAAACAATACATAAATCAGTGGCAAGCCTTTACTCCTGATCAAGTCAGGAATTAATGAGATCAGATGCCAGTGCCAGGATTGCCTCTCTTGGCCACATGTAAGCTTTGCTCCCAAAATGACCATCTGTGTTCTTGGTTGGACAGATCAAATCACTAATTATGCTATCACAAGCTTAGGGGGAAATCCATGAGAAAGTGTGAAGAGAGAAAAAAATTCAGTGCTATGGACAGAGTGATGAAGTCACTGTTGGATAATACCCTTTTTTCCAGAGAGATGACTTTTCAAACCTTTCCAAATCTTCTCCCCACTCCAAACTTTCCTGGATTATCTTCCAAACTCTTATCTCCTCCCTCTATCCCCTCTCTGCAGTTTTACCTGTATTTCTTGGAGGCCTTGCACCATTTCCACATTCTTTCCATGGTATTCCACCAGGTCACATGCACACATACAGTGTCTTTAAGGGCTGGATATGAGAATGAGGATCCCAGAAGGTGTCAGTCAGGTCTTCTGCCTTTTGAGGCCACCTCACAACTCTCTTTTTGACATAGCTGAGAGAACAATGCACTTTCTTATCTGATTGCAAACCCTGCATTTCCCCACACCAGTAAATTTGAGGAAAAAAAAAAAAAAAAACCAAACAGAATTCTCGCCAGTGAGGTAAGCAAAACAAACCAGTTTATAGGCAATGATTCAGCAGTTGCGGAGAGTAACAGCATTCTATGTTGGTATGAGGTGCAGTATGGCTTTTCAGTGCTTGGATGATGTCCTTCAGTCTTTGGAAACTGCCCTTGCCCTTTAGAAGGAGGTAAAAGCCAAGCCTTGAAGAATGATGCAGTTAGGATAAAGGGAGGAAGCTGACAAATGTGATGTAATCCTTTCAGCATGATACTTCAGCTTCTACAAGAGTAACCTCGAACAATGTTTTTAGTCCAGAGATACTACATAGCTGTTGAAGAATGGTTCTCAACTGGCATGATACATCTCACACATGTTTTAAAGCACAAGCTGGTGATATTTGCTGTCGTTAAGTAAGATCAAGGGTTAAACTTGGCCCTGTTTATACCTAGGACCTGACTGGCTTGGAAGAACCAGACACATTAACCAAAGAATTAACAGCAGTTTCCAACCCAAACTCCCTTTTGGCTCCAAAGAAGGAAAAAATTAAAGGCATTTATCTTTACTAGATACTCATCTCAACTCTCTTCAGCCAATGTTGCATTGGGCCAAGGCCAATGGGATGAAGTTCAAAAAGGCCAAGTGCCTGGTCCTGCACTTGGGTCACAACAACCCCCTGCAATGCTATGGGCTGAGGGAAGAGTGGCTGGAAAGTGCCCAGTGGAAAAGGACCTGGGGGTGCTGACTGACAGCCAGGTTGAATGTGAGACAGTAGTGGGCCCAGTGGTCAAGAAGGCCACCAGCATCCTGGCTTGTATCAGAAATAGTGTGGCCAGCAGGACCAGGGAAGTGATTATGCCCCTGTACTTTTAACTGGTGAGGCCACATCTTGAATACTGACTTCAGTTTTGGGACCCTCGCTCCAAGAAAGACATTGATGAACTGGAGCATAGTTGAAGAAAAGCAATGAATTTGGTAAAGGTTCTAGAGCACAAGTCTTATGAGGAGCAGCCGAGGGAACTTGTGTTCAGCCTCAAGAAAAGGAGGCTCAGAGGAGACCTTATCACAGAATCACAGAATCACAGAATGTCAGGGGCCAGAAGGGACCTCGAAAGATCATCCAGTCCAACCCCCCTGCCAGAGCAGGATCACCTAGAGCAGGTCACACAGGAACACGTCCAGGCAGGTTTTGAATATCTCCAGAGAGGGAGACTCCACAACCTCCCTGGGCAGCCTGTCCCAGTGCTCTGTCACCCTCACGGTGAAAAAGTTCCTCCTCATGTTTACATGGAACTTCCTATGCCTCAGCTTCCACCCACTGCCCATTGTCCTGTCATCAGGCATCACTGAGAAGAGCCTGGCTCCATCCTCCTGGCACTCACCCTTTATGTATTTATAAACATTTATGAGGTCACCCCCCCAGTCTCTTTTTCTCCAAGCTAAAGAGCCCCAGCTCCCTCAGTCTTTCCTCATAAGAGAGATGCTCCGCTCCCTTAATCATCTTTGTGGCTCTACCATGCTACAATTCCCTGAAAGGAGATTGTAGTGAGGTGGGGGGCCAGTCTCTTCTCCCAAAGGACAAGTGACAGGACAACAGGAAATGGCTCAAGTTGCACCAAATGAGGTTTAAGTTGAACACTGGGAAAAACTTCTTCACTAAAAGGGTTGCAAAGCCCTGGAAGAGGTCACCTAGGGAGGTGGTGGAGTCCCTATCCCTGGAGGTATTTAAAAGCTGTGTAGATGAGGTGCTTAGGGTAATCGTTTAGCGGTGGGCTTGGCAGTGCTGGGTTAATGGTTGGACTTGATGTTCTTAAAGGTCTTTTCCAACTGAAACTGTTCTATGATTCTATGATTTTCTCCACTCAGATGTATCTGCATTGTGTCTGCATTTTCCCCCTTGGGGACTGTAAATACATGAAAAACCTGGAAGCTTTTATGAAAGTTGCTTTCTACTGCCTTGGTGGCTAACTGTGGGGTATTTTATTTGGTCTTATGTCAAATGAAGATGCAGGCTTAGAAGGTTAGTAACATTTAAAAGCATAGGAAAGATCAATATGGGATTTGGAAAAGTGGGAAGAAACAGCCCCGCTGAAACTTTATAGCCCACCAGAGAGAGGTTTTGTACTGGAGCATTGTGAAGGAAAACTCAGCCCAAACTCACTCCAACTCACCGAGGCTCTAAATTTTGAACACAGCAGCCCGTGGGAAACATAAGCATCTCTAGAGGGTAGTACAGCCTATCCCAAGATCTCTTTCCACTGACTGTAAAAGGAGCTGAAAGTGGCTGTGCTCCTTTTTCAGATGCTTAAAGTAAGATGAAGAAAATCTGGGCTCAGAAATGAATCCAACTCACCTGTAAAGAAAATGAGCTCTAAAACCTTCTAACAGATTGAAGAATTGCTGAGCCTGTGCTCTGAATGTGCAGGACTCAAGGATCCTGGCACAGGCTTTCCAGCACTTAGCTTTGCTGCTGAGCATGTCAGAAACACCCCAGTGGAGACATAAAGCAAGGAAAAAAAGGCAAAGGACGATGCAATCATAGACTTGTCTGATTTTTTCCTACCTGCTGCTGTCAGAAGTGTCGGTCATCACTGCATGCTTCTTGCGTTTTGCTAACTGCCTGTTTGCCATACATTACAAAAGCTGTTCCAGTATGTCAACATACTCCATGGGGTTCTTTTTTTCGGCTGTTTCTTTATCTAGTGTGACAGCAAGCTGGAAGTTAGTCCCCCAGCTAGACAGATGATTGCAGCAATCACTCCTGGGGTCTATTACTCAGCAAACACCTTTCATGATCTTATATTCATTCATTATCTTGAGCCAGCATCAGCCAGACCAGATAAAGTCCTCTATGCTCTCCAGCTTGTCTCTTAGTGTGCTTCCTTCCTCTTCCAGGGTTAATGTCCTGCAGTGATGTTGCTACACACAGCATGAAAGCAGCCTATGCAGCTGCACAACCACATTCACACCCCGTAGAGTCTGTAAGCCATGCTAGAGCACACCTCCCACCTATCCCCTGAGATAGAAAGTGCCTGAGCAGTTGCTCTGGGGGTAACACAAGGTGATCTTATGTATGCGCTGTCCCAACAGGCTCCCCTCAGGTCTTTCTTGGGCAAAATTTTTGAGTTCTCATGCCTGCATCTTTGTCTTCAAAGAGATTTCTCATGCTGTCTCTGCACATTGTCTTGCCTCTTTTGTCATGTTCAATACACATCTCTTCTTCCTATGACAGTAGTGTCACATCTAATGCCCAAGGTTATCCAGTGGATCTCTACTACAGAGTATTTCATTCATGTCTACAAGCTCTGCAAAGAAAGGGGGAAAAGGACTTTTCGACTTTGTGAGAAACTTCTTGGCTTTTTACCCTGAAAAAAATAGACTCAGCACAAGGATTATTCACTACAGCCTACTGTACTGGTGTTACTCCTGAGTGGGGAGTGATTATGTTAGGTTGTCAAAGGGAGCAAAGGAACCAGGCAGAAGTTGCGGTAAGAAATTGAAAATTCAGGCAAAACATTTTGAAAATTGATTTCAAATGGGGTGTTGAGGAATTTCCTTAGGGATTTGGGGAGGATGCCTCACTGGAGGTGCTTGGAAGGAAAATTCTTTTTAATATATTGGTACACTGGTGAGAAGTTCTCCACCATTTCCTTGGCATTAAGGTTATGGTAACAATTTCCCACACACCTAAGCTCCATCAAGCTCTTTTAATCCTCTAAAAACCTTCAGTAGAAAAAGTTGCTTTTCCCTCTAGGATCACAAGACCTTCAAATGCAGATTTTAATGATCTTATTGACTTAGCCTAAAAGCTGGAAATGATTATTCTCAAGGCTTAGAGCCTGCCATGCAGACTACCTAATTGACCAGTTTCCACTGATTTTAAGTAGCAGCTCAGCTGAAAGGAAAAGGGTGACTCAAGTTGATGTGCTGAGGTTTTATTGCACATCACTAAGTATTGGAAGTCTTAATCACATCATTTGTGTTTCTTGCCTGTTCAAAGAGCTTCTCATTGCTGCTTAAAGGCTGCACCAACTTGAAGGCTGGTATACTGGGATACAGTGAGGTGAAGAGACCTTTGTAAGACCAGACAGAAGATGGAGGCAGGATTGGGATGTGGAACATTAGATCATCAACCATGTACTCCCACCTGTACTCTGATTTCATGTTCAGCTTGGAAGCTTCATTTTTCATAAGAAGACAGTGATTATGGATGGCATCTGATGCTCCTAAAACTGACATTCCAGTCACTGATCCGGCCAAGGATGAGTAATCCCTGGCTTTGATTACGAATCTCACCAGTTTCTACCACTACTGTGTATAATGATCAACCAAATTATCACTCATTGTCATATGTTTTATTCATCTGCTTTCCATGGCAAGGTGAGGTGGAGCTGGTCCACTGTCCAAAGCAAATGATAAAGTCTAGAATCAGTAATAAAAAGAGGCAGCCAATTAAACTACCTTATTACATTTTACTAAGCTGCTCCAGATCAATTATAACCATATTTCTTTGTGGTCTAATTAGGTTCAACTCAGTTCCACGATGTAGAAGCCTATAATGAGCGAACACATGAGAAACACGGTTCAGAATCCATGCGAGGGATCATTAATATGCTCTGGGCTGCTGCTTTGGAAGAGGCTGCACCTAATTATGTGGGTTAATGCACTTAAACTAAATGGATGAATTGCAGTTTTCAGTGTTTCAAGGCCCCCTCAGACCAACAGAGCTGTAGATTAATAAGTTGTTAGAGAGTGATCTGTTGACCTGCCCCATCGTTCTTCACGTTCACTCCATATGTTCTTAGAGGCATGAAATGTGCCCATCACTGTTGTTTCAGTTTTGTTACTTTCTTGGGCACTTGCCTCAGGATTGGTGAGCAACACTAATACAATACCTGATACGTCCAGTAACTTCATGTGATGTTAGATCAAAGCACACCATGCACAGGAGATAACAACTGTCTTGATGAAACACAACAGCTTAGATAAAAGACTTGAACTCATTTCAGCTAGACATGGCTGTCTAAAACTCAGGCATATAGTGAAAAGCTCCTGTTTAGAATACCCCTTTAGCCAACTGAAAGAGTAAATCATGCAGACTAGACAAGTTATCCGTGTATAAAAGAAAAGGACAAGTCATCTGAGACTATTCACACCAGAAAAGACACAACTTAGGGCTTATGTAACAGAGGCTGCAAAATCACGATGAGATGAAAAGAGTGTATTGAGACAAATTGTTAAGAACCCTTTTTGAAGGAAGGAAAAAAGGGATAGCAAATTACAGCAGTAGGAGACAAATTCCATGAAGAAAAAGTCCTGAGGCTTTTGGACTTTGGTTTTTTTGGGGTTTTTTTTTTGTCTTTCTCAGTTGGTACTAGACCTTTGAAACCCCTTTGCAAGCCACACCATCATTAGGAAATCCCCTTAATGGAAAAAAATAAGAATGGTGACTGAGAGATTATAATAGAGAAATGATCAGAGGTGTTTTTTCTGTCCCTTTGGTACTTTTTGTTTATGGCCAGTGGTGGAGGCAGAATGCCAAGTGATATGGAGCGTTGAGGTGAATCAGTAGAACAGTTTTTATGTCCTGCCTTGTGGTGATCAAGACATAGAAGGCTCCTCAGGACTTCCTCCTGGTTAGCTCAAGCAGCTGTTTTCCCAGCACAGTAGATTTATGTATCCCATAAAAGTTTTCATACGTATCATAAAAGGGGCCAAAAGGTAAAAACATTGTTGAACAGTAGATGGTATGTACAGCACTATCAGTTTTGACAGCTATGTCCCTTTGTAGACCTAGCTCTGGGAAGCAGTCACCATTTGCAAAGACCTCAGATATGAGAAATATCCCTGGCATCTGAATGGCTTGTCTGTGACAGCAACAGACATGCCAAATAGGTTTATTTTCTCGTGTTCATGCTTTTCCTTAAGGCACTAGAGACAGACTGCTTCTGATTCCACTCCTGAGTACATGGAGCTGACAACTTAATGACTGTACCAGACACTTCACTCACTATGTTTCTGATGTGTGGGGTCCTCCACCTGCTCTGGTGTGGAGATCTCTATACTTTTAACCTCCATGGGCTGCTGGGAGACAGCCTGCCTCACCATGGTCTTCACCATGAGCTCTGCTCTGACTCCTGGAGCACCTCCTGCCTTTCCTTCTTCAGTGACCTTGGTATTTACAGAGTTGTTTCTCTGACATATTCCTACTCCTCCCTCCAGCTCCAATTGCTGTTGTAGAGGAACTTTCTCCCCTTCTTAAATACATTATCACAGAGGTGCTGCCACCATCACTGACTGCCTCAGCTTTGGCCAGCAGTGGGTTTGCCTTGGAGCTGGCTGGCACTGGTGCAGTTGGACACGGGGAAGCTTCTGGCATCTTCTCTGTGAGAAGCCCCCTACCAAAACTGTGCCATGCAAACCCAATACACAGGTCTGGGGTCCCCAACGCAAGAAAGGCATGGATCTGTTAGAGTAGGTCCAGAGGAGGGCCAGAAAAATGATCCAAGGGTTGAAGCACCTCCGCTGTGAAGAAAGGCAAAGACAGTTGGGGTTGTTCAGCCTGGAGAAGAAAAGGCTCTGGGAAGACCTCATTTAGAACTTTCAATATACAAAGGGAGCTTATAAGACAGACAAGGAGAGACTCTTTACCACGGCTTGTAGTGACAGGACAAGAGGCAGCAATTTTGTACTGAAAGAGTAGATTTAGATTGGACATAAGGAAGAAATTTTTTAGAGTGAGGGAACTCATTCCCTCATGGAATGGTGTTGTTTGAAATAGCATTTGCCATTGTAACCAAGTCTATAATACACAACAGAAGGAAGTATATGTCTGTGTTGCCATGTGAAGAGTTCATGCTGGCTCTATGTCAGGCAGCCTCTACAGGTTGAGTAGAGCAATACTTCACCTGGGTCATCGGTGCCAAATGCATCTGCTGGGTAAGCTGTCTCACTGAAAGCCTCATCAGTCTGTCTCTTCACTGCATCACACTAATGAGGTAATCACTGAGCTTCTAATGAATGGGATTAGCGAATGGGCAAGGACTGTTTGTTCTGGATCCCTTGTTCAAATGTAACTTGAAGCTCTCAAAATATTTGCTTGCAATCAGCTACAAGCTGGGTTTGTTTCAGCTTTTCCTAAGTAGATGAAAATAATTTTCACCACTGTGGGATTTGCCAAATGTGCTGATAGAGTCAGTCTGCAGTTTGTAGTGGATGTAAGTAGGGAGCTCTATTTCAGGAGTAAACTCTCTGTAGTAAGGTAAAGCAGTGGGTATCATCATTTGTCATTTCATGGCAGCACTAAGCGCAGTTGGAAAAAAAGAGTATCATTCTATTAATTAGCTTTTCTTAATAGCAGCTAATGAATATTTAATATTACATGTAATGATCCAGTTATGTAGATTTTGTAGGATAGACCTAGAGAAAATCCACCAGAAACTGACTTTGTTTCTTCACCGAACCTACCTGCATTTACTTAAGAAGTTCTACAGTTTTGACCCTGCATGAGCTTAAGCACGTGCAAGACTTCTCTGAGCATTTTCTGTGCTCAACCTTTACTGACCAAAGACTGAGACAGCTTTACGGAAATGAAGCATGTAATTGAAATCAGTGCAGGTGAGTATGTAGTTTGGTATTTCTCATTCTTTTCTAAACCTTCACAGTAACCAAAAATTTTTAATATACAGAGGTAGCCAATTTTTTTTTTTCCTAGTGAGAATCATTTTTGGCAAATGATGAAACTTTCCATGAAGAATAAAAACCATATCATTTTGTGAAATTCTCTTCAATATTTCCTATGACATTTTAATTAAAACCAATTTTGAAATGCTTTATTTACTGGAGGAGAACTGCATTTACAGTACACGACACATTTATAGAAGAATTCAAATGGCATTTTCAGTCATGTTTTCAGCAGAAAATATTGTGGGTGAAAAATGAAGTGAAATGTAATGCAAAATTTGCCATTTTTTCATGAGATGCCTTGCTTAATTTTTTTTTTAATAGATTAAAGGACATTTCCTTTTAAAAAAGATGTTAACAATATATTGTAATGTTTATTTGTCCTACTCTTTCACTACTACTGTTTCTCATAAATAAGTGTAGTGCTCTATGCATACAATAGGATCAAATAAGCATCTAATTGATGTGTTTGTAAATGGCACATATAATTGTGAAATTGCTTAGCTCAGATCCAGCAGAGCAATTCCTAAAGCAGTAGTGCACAGTACAAGACTCTGAGCTCCATTATTTTCAAACTGTACAAAAACAACGACAACAAAAAAGTATTGAACAAAACATGTTGACTTTCACGGTTTTAAATGAGTAGAACTGGAGACGAGGAGCATGTTAAAAACATGAACGATAAAGATGAATTAACAGCTATGTATATTACAGTAAAGAAGTAGCATTCCCCAGTTACACGGGGGACTTAATTAAAATTTCTAACATAAGGTAAAACATGTCTGTAATGAAGGAAAAGAAAAAAAAAAAACAATCCAAAAAAGGAAAAACTATTCACAATTATAATAACACACAGTAAAAACCTTAGCTTGTCTTTCACACAATTAGTGTTTGTTGACTATAGCAGTTTAAATACAACGTGATCAGCAACGCAGACACTGACGCAGGGCCTGAATGTGAAATGCCTTGAGAATCCATTCCACTTCACAGCGTGATCACAGGTTCTGCAAAAGCAAGAATAACTGATAAGTATTCACAGGATGCCCAGAGACTCTGTGATGTAAAGTTGTTACTGATGAAAAGTTACTGATGGACCACCTCGAGGTGGTCCCAAAGTGCATAGTCAACAGTGGACAGCATCTCAGAAAAGTGTTTTTTCATGGATTTCAGTCTAAGGTAGTTGTGGAAGAGGGAGTAGCGGGGAGGTTGAGAGTATAGACAAAACAAATTTATAAAGAAAATAGGGTGTACAGTCTACTGTAGCAAGCATAAGAGTAGATTTTGTGTTCTCTTCAATGCCAGCAGATCCCATGCCTAGAAGATGGTGCATCTAGTTTTAAAAATACATTTTCCTGAAAAGTGGACAAGCCGTGAAAGGCAGAGTGTGACAGTGATACACTTTCCAGGAGAGAATATATAAAAGAAATATATTTTTTTTTAATTTTTCCATACAATGAAGCCAGTAGATAGGTTCTTTTGATAGGAAGGACTCACTTATGCCATGTGAAGATCTTTACAACATAAAATGTTTACACTACTTAATGGAAGTAATGAGGCAATTTTTTTTGATGGAAGTGCTGTTTCTGTCCAATTACTATAAGAGAAGCCCCTTAGGACAGATACGAGCAGCAAGACAGCATATCCAAGGTAGACACCAGAACTACAGACTTCTGAGGTTAGACAAATTGTATTTTTGTGCTCATTACTCCATGAAACAGGCCTATGAGTTTGTAGTAAACATCACTATGACAAACATAAGCAGGCTTATGTAATGTTTGTATTTATTCTACCTCTACTTCCTTAATGAATATTGTTTGTATGTATGTTATCTGAAAAAAAACACAAAAATCCTGGTTAAATTTGGTATCAGGGGAAAGGAAAGGGATGGAAAAAGAGCCTGGTGTGTTTATTATTGAACCTGTAATTGAGAACAACATTTTTCTTCTTTCCTTTTCTTTTTTCTTTTTTTTTTTTTTTACAAGTGAAATCCTTAGAAATACTCTACATTTTAATTATGTCTTACTGTAAAAAAAAAACCAAAGTGTCAAACTAGACCAGAGATCAGACACTCCCATCCCCCAAAGGAACAAAATACAAGGCCATGCACATACTGTTATTTATACCAATTATGAACACTGTTCATAATAAAATATTATTTAGGTAATCTTTTGGCATCAGGTGTTCATTGTGTGACAGTTCCTGCCTTGCATTCACATAAACACCATGAAGAGCTAATAGAAATACTCTGCTTTATTAAGAAAGGGTATCCTTCTGAAGATGAGATTCATCTTAGCTAATTTAAGGTGTGTCTCCATCTGAGCATGTCTCCCAGGCTCCAGGTTCCTATTACAGTGATTACAGATCTAATCAGTACTGCCAAAGGATTTTTAGGGTGGTGGTCATTTGAATAAAGTCATCAACTTCGGAATGACCTAAATTTCACTGACATTTATTGACTAACATTAACTACAAAGGGTGACTGTCTCAGATGCAGAATGTACACCTAAATTTAGCTGAACAAATTCAGTAGTAGGTGTCCTTCTAATATATCAAAAGGATTTGCTAGAGTTACTCAGACTAGTGGAACAGCTCTGGAAGCGGGATGGACCTCATTAATCATACAACCTTTCCATCCACTCTAGAACCCTTCTCACTTTCCCGTTCACTTAATATTTCATGATCTTTTTTTCAAAGTGGATAGGCTGTAAGTTGGTGAAAAGAAAACTACTTCAAAAGGAAGGGTCATTTCTTTAGCTGCCAATCAGCAATACCTTCACTGCCTATGCAGATCACAGAATCACAGAATGGATGAGGTGGGAAGAGACCTCTGGAGATCATATAGTCCAACCACCAGCTCAGATCAAGTTCAGCTGAAGCAGGGTGATCAGTTGGATTGCTGGACTGGACTGCTTCCAGTTGGATTTTGACTAGCTCTAAGGGTGGAGACTCCACAGCTTCTCTGGGCAACCTGTTTCCCTTTTTTTCCCTGTTTTGACCACAATGAAAATAAAATAAAATAAAAAAAAAAAAACAAAAAACCCCAAAACAAAACCCAACCAACCAAACAAAAAGTGCCTTTTCTTATGCTTAAACATATTTTCATTTATTTCAGGTTGTGGCCATTGCCCCTTGACTGGTCAGTGGAAACAACTGAGAAGAAATGGATTTCATCTTCTTTATATCCCCATCAGGAATTTCTATAGATGGGCAAGATCCTCCTGAGCCTTCCCTTCCCCAGGCTGGAGTCCCAGGCCCTCAGCCTCCCTTCATATGTCAGACACTCCAAGCCCTTAATCATCTTCATGGCCCTTTGCTGGACTCAGTCCATGTCTCTCACTGTCCACGTCTCTCTTTTGTCTGGGGAGCCCAGCACTGGACACAGCACTCCAGATATTTCTCACCAGTACTGTGTAGAAGGGAAGGATCACCTCCCTTGACCTGCTTGCAACGCTTTGCCTAAGATGTGTGTGTTGCATCACAGAACTGCCAACTGGTCATCTGGATTTTTTAGAGCTGTCCTCAGCACAGTCTCATTCATGCCAAGCAATCAAAGACTATGCGGCAGAAATGCAATCTATTGACAAATGACAAATTCAGGTCAACCACTAACAGATGCCTACCTTAAATAAGCTGGCCATGCTTCTTTGCCATTGCCTTGTGGATGTGTACATGTATGCATCTGTATGTACATACACCTGCATGTATGTGAGTGAGAAAACTTACATGAAGGCATGTGCATGGCTGTGTACAGAAAGAACAGTCTGTCAGATCCTGTGGATGCTGGACAGGCTTCTCCAAGGACTGGAATGAAGGGCACCATATGTTTGACATGTAAAGAAACGCTACTACCAGCACAGGCCATTACTCTTGGCTGGCTCTGCAGCTACTGGGGATTATGAATCTTGATTTGTAGGCAGGGAAAATATTCAACATTGCAAAAGCCATTTAAATTAGAAATAGATAATCTACAGACTTGTCTCCTGTGTGTTGTAACAAGAGAGATTCTCCAGACACAATCTAACCAAAAGATATATTGAGCCAACAATCCAACAGACTTAATATGTGTTTCTGGTTTAGCTGAGGATTAAAAATTAGTTACTTTGAGTTACTGAAATAGAGTTTGAGTTCTGTTGTACTCTTAGATTTTGATTAAAGAGGGTTTTTTTTACTGTTTGCTGTAGTAAAAGTTATGCGTAGTTGAGCAGTTCTAGTCATGGACTGTACAGTCTTGTGTTAACTACTATACAAATAGAGAACTAAATTACAATCCCTAGGGGAAAAAAAAAATGCTGGAATAGGTCTTACATTTTTTACATCTGGGGAACTTTACCAGTAGAAACCTGAGTGACTTGAGGCTTTGTCCATCCATACTTCAGTGAGTCATTTCTATTACCTTCACAGTCAATGAAAGGAAACAGGCATATTTTTCTTATTTTTTTTCTCATGCATAAAGGAGAGGGCAAGAAAGGAAACGGCAGATGAGAAAAAGACCCTGCTGCCATCAGGCTGCTAAAATTACTCTCCTGTGCAGGCTAACAGACCTCCTTACTATGAACTGCAGAAACAGACTGTAAAGAGCTGCTTCAGTTGCATGGTAGCTCTAAGTTGCAATATGAACCTGAGCTATGCATCCATCCTACCTCCCTCCTTGGCTTCACAGAAACATCTTTCACCCCTTTGCAATTTCCAGTGTAGGCTCTGCTCATTTATTTTGTCTAGGCTTTTCTGTCTGTGAATTACAGAGCTAGTCTCATGGGAAGATAAATTCTCCAGAATAATAAACCAATTTGATCCTACTTGCTGTTGTTTCAGATCTCTGTCTTTCTTCTACATAAATATAATGACACACATCACACTGTGTGAGAAAGTTCTGATGACATGACTTCTGACTTCTGCAAATTTATACAGATTTAAGGCTTTTTTGTAGACATTAACCTCTATGACCTTCTCTGTTGGAGAAGGTTCATCCAGATAAATTGTAGTCCATTATTAATAGTAGCTGACAATTATATATGCAAAGATTTTTGGCCAGTTGAATAATTCCTTGAAACAACAACATTCATTACAAGCTGACTGAGATGACCAAAGAAAGCCTATGAAATTTCAAGTGGAGGTCTGCATCACTCAAAGAGAAGAACTGATCAAAAGCTCACCAGAGTCAGTGCAAACACCCTCACTGACTTTATCTAGCTTTGCATCAGGTCCCCGTAACGGTTCTTACAGTTGCTCTGCAAAGTCATAGTCTGTAAACTCACACTGCTGAACTAAGTCTGATGGGTTGTCCAAAGGATGAAGAATATAGGACGGAATAAACAGATGGATTTTGGTACTGAGTACTGAAAACAAAAGACATGGAAACATCTCTTCAGAACTATTCCTGTCCACCTTCTCAACATGTTAGACACACAGGGAATGAGGATGTGCCAGAGCTGAACCCTCAGCACAAGTATCCTGAGCTGCAGCCCACAGAAAGGAAATGGTAGGTCCTCATCTTGATTTTGCCATTTTTGTTTAATTCATTTTTTTGGCAGGGTTGGAATTGTTTTTGTTTTTTGGTTGGTTTTTTTAATCATTGTTCCAGCTCATGTTCTAATGAGCCTGTTTTCAAGGCATAGTTTTTGATGTTTTTGGACTGAACTCTTCACATATACAAATCCATACAAATTAAACCCATGTCCTGTCATAATATTTATATAGTATTTATCTACTTTCCTCCGAAACTTTTGTATACTCTGTATTAGTGTCAGATGTAAATTAGGAAGTAGCTGGAATCTACTTACATGACAGAGCTAAATCCTGCAACACCTTCTCATTCATGATAGAGAACCTAAACTCGCCGGCAAGGCTGAGAGTGGAGACAGCATCTCGTACATGAGGATCTAAGTTTTCTGTTTCTGAAAACCCTCAAAAGAATGCTGAAGGGCAAGTAGGAAACCTTGGGGTTTTTACATGTTTTCTGCCTCTAGTCACTTGTAGTTGCTAATATGCTTTTGCTTTTTTTTTTTTTTTTCCTGACATACCAGGGTACTGAGCAATAGTATTGAGAGGTACAGAAATCTCTCCATTTTTCCAGACGTGTGGTGGGTTGACCTTGCCTGGATGTCAGGTGCCCAACAAGCCAATCTATTACTTCCCCTCCTCCTCAGCTGGATGGAAAAGAGAAAATAAAACAAAAGGCTTGTGGGTCAAGGTAAGGACAGAGAGATCACTTAGCAATTACTGTCATGGCTGAAATAGACTTGACTTGGGGAAATTAATTTCATTTATTGCCAATCAAATCAGAGCAGGATAATAAGAAATAAAACCAAACCTTAAAACACTTCTCCCCACCCCTCCCTTCTTCCTGGCCTCAACTTCACCCCTGATTTTTCTAGCCCTTCTCCACCAGCAGCACAGGGGGATGGGGAGTGTTCTGCTCAGTTCATCATGTCTCTGCTGCTCCTTCCCCTGCTCCAGTGTGGGGTGCCTCCCATAAAACACAGTCACAGAATCACAGAATATCCATGGTTGGAAAGGACCTCCTAGATCACCGAGTCCAACCATACCCATAACAAAAAAAACCCTAAAAAACCCCAAACACCTCAATACCTAAATACCATGATCAAACATCACTTCAGAAACACAAAATAAGCCCCTACATGCCTGCCACTAGAGCATGTCCTGAAGCACCAGGTCTACCTGTTTCTTAAATACCTCCAGGGATGGTGA
>JAAGNO010025641.1:53243-78729 GCA_033439905.1 Ceryle rudis | reverse complement strand
TACCCCGGGGGCTGCCGCGGCGGGGTTCCCGCAGAGCTGCCGGCAGCGGCCGCCGGTGCGGCTTCAGCCAGGCTGCCTGCGGTGCGGGCTGAGCGCGCTGCGGCGTCCTCGGGCTGCTAAGGGCACCGAGACCGCGTTCTTTCGCGTACTCGGCGGGGATTAACGCGGGCGGTTCTTAGACAGCATCTTCACCGCCTGACACGCTGCTGTCCCTGCGTTTTCTCTCTCGCCGGGGTTTGTTCCTGTCCTCGCACGACTGCGGTCACTTTCCCAGCCGGACTCGGGCACTCTGACTTTGAACTCGACATGCAAAGTCTCAGCCCGGCGTGAAGTTCCTGCCATAATCAATTTGGCCATTTGAAGACAAAGCGGTTACCGGGGACAGCCGGGTCCGTCCCTCATCGATCTCGGGCCGCACAGGCAGTAATCAAAAGTATAGCTGTTGATTTTTTTCTGGTGACAGTCTCAGCCTGGCTCCCTGGGGCAGAGTTGGCCTTAGGGGCAACATGCCGCCAGTAAGGAACTTGGCCGGGGAAGGAGCAGGCTATCAGTCAGTTGTCTCACTGAGGAGCTTGTTCCCACAGCTGACAGAGGAGGACAGGACCTAGAAAGTCCAGTCTTGGGGTCAGTGCCCTGCAAAGGCAACAGCGAAGCTGACACTGAGATCCTCGAGTGCAGGTACAGGGCTCTGAACAAAGTCCCAGCTCAAAGGCACTAGCTTCCAGGCTGTATAAACCTCAGCAAAATTTCCTGCTTAAAAAGGAGACAAAGACAATAAAGAGATGCTGCGAATGAGAAAAGCTAGAGACACCCCAAGTGGGGAAGGAAAGGATGTTTCAGGCTTGGGCGTGAGCACCTGTGAGGCACCGCTGCCAGCACACAGGTATCCACAGCTCAAAGCACACAGATGCCACACGACTATCACATTGGCATGACTGATTCAGCTGAGGTGGAGGTCTGAGCAGGTTTTTCCTCCCGGAGGGGGCTGTCTGAGGCTGTCAGTGAGATGCCTTGGCACACGGGACTGCAGGGAGATGCTCGTGCAGCACCACTTCTGCAGATAGACTGGGCTTTGGCAGGCAGAGCTGCCATCCAAGTGCCTCCTGGGAGGGCAAACATCATGGCTTACTCCGTGGCTTAACACCTCCAGCCTCAGAGTACCTTATAGCTATCCCAAGGACAGAAAGAATGAGTCAGGGAAAAGTTAGAGCTATCTGATGCATGGAAGTGAGTTGGTATTTTAAGGGTGCAAGACAGGAGAGTTTGGTTGTGTCTCTGTATAGCTACACTTTTAAAGTGCCGTGTAGAATGGCAAGCAGCAATGACAGTTAATAGTCTACAATTTCTAGATGTTTTGTTCATCCTAATTCCTTCTTCAAGCAATTAATTCATAGAAAAATTTTTAATCAGACATGAAGAGAAGCCTGCCTCTGAACAGCACACAATTAGTGCTCTGCATATGAATTAACGTTCTTTGTGGGGTTTTTTGTTTTTTGGTTTTTTGGTTTTTTTTACTCCTTGGCTTATAATTAAAATTTCAAGATTGGCTAATAGTTCAGAGAACTGGAATGTTAAGGCCTGTATTTGCCCACAGATGATGCAGGGCATAGGCAAATGTCTCAGCTTCACAGCATTGATGAGGCTCAGCCCTGACCTGAAGATACCCAGCCAGAAGGGATGAGAAGGTAGTTTCCTCTTCATCAATTCCTTAGGGGCTGCTTAGATCTCCACAGTAATGACAAGCTCTGATTTCACCATCTGTCTCCTAGGAACTGACCAAGACCCTCTCAAGATTATCAAGCGAAGAAGTTGTGATGAAGCAGTCTGTGGCTAAGTCTAGCAGTCTGGCCTTTGTAGGTCTCTGAAATGGGGGAGAAGTCCTACGTGCACAGACAGGAGAAATCCCTTAATGAGGGCTCTACACATACTTGCACCAGCTCCCTAAGGATACTACATTGTAATTACAGACCTAATGCTGTCATTCTAAGAACATGGTTAAAATCTGCGTACAATCCAAATTAGCAACGGTGACATATTTCTCCAGGGATGACACATCAGTTGATTAGAGCACTGGCACCAGTGATGGCATTTAACAGAACTAGACAAAGCATTTGGTAGCACAGCACTACTGAGTGCAGTGGACTTTACATCAGGTATGAATTGCCAGCTTGTTCAGAGCACGCTGTCTGAACCTAATGTAGGCACTAACACCTGAAAACACTGCACGTGTGCAGTATGCTGAGTAAATGCACAGTATGTTGAGTGCATGATGATTTTGTGATTCTCACCCTGAGACTGCAAAAGCTGGATGTTTAGGAAAACACTCACATGGCCAAGGTTCATTGAGGATATGGTATGGGACGAGAGCAGTGCTAAAAAGACCTAGTCATATTTTGATTTGAAGCTGCTCTTCAGTTTTCTAACATTAGAAATGTGTAAAGGTAGCACATTTCTTACCTGTTAGAGAAAGAGCCCTGAAGTCTGAGGGATCTGAGTAATTAGTTTTGCATGGTGCCAAGAATTTAAGAGAAATGCTGTCTGGGATCTGTCTTCAAATACAGCACTAGTGCAATGTTTTACTGAAATGGAAACAGTTAACTCCTTGCCACAAATTTTGGAAAAAAACTAATGAGAGAAGAAACCAGTTAACTGTTTCTGCCTTTCCTCTATTGTCAGAAGGAAATTTCGCTAACTCAACAACTCCACTTTGAGGCCAAGTGATGCCAGGCCTCGTTGTGCATGCAGAGAAAGCAGCCTTTCCCCTCCCTTGTATAGCCCAGGCAGCTCAGCAGACCCCCTTCTCAGCAGTGGCTCCTTCTCCAGGCACCACAAAGTCTGAAGAAAGCAAAGACAAGAGCAAGCAAAGTGAATTCCCTGCACCCCTACTCGGGCCGTAGCACACAAGGCAAGTGCCAGGCTGAGCCCTGCGAAGAAGGGCAACCACAGAGGCACCATTGCACACTGACCCTGCTGCAGCAGGTGCCATGTGCTGAGGTGGCTCTGCCAGAGGCATGATGCCATGTGCCTTTTGATCAGCTGTGACAGAACGTTTCTTCTTTTCTCTCTAAGCAGAGGCTGGCAAGACATAAAATGTTTTCCGAAATGTGTTTTGAGTGCAGATGTGAAAGGTGTCCCAGAAGTGTGCAGTCTCACTACCAGGAGTGGGGGTGTGCCAGAGCAGGCTGTGTGGGGCAGGGAGAAACTGCTGGTGCAAGGGTAGGGAGCAGAGTGAGGCAGCAGCCCTGGAAGCAGACTCGTGCTCCCCTTTAGAGGGGTGGTGTTTATTGTTTACAGAGCTGTTCTGCAGCCCCTGCTCTACTATCCCTGCACTCCCCTTGTCTGTCATTTTGAGGGGATCTCTGAAACACCTCCAGTTAGCCAGGAGGCAAGAGAGAAACTGCAGGAAGGTTTAGCGGAAGCATTTTTTTGCTTAGTGAGAGGAAGTGCCAGAATACAGGTGTTGTTGGATGTGGAAGAGGGAAGATTGTTCTGATTCAATCCAGGAGGGGGCTGGCAGGTGAGGAAGCAAAGAGCAACAGGTACCAACTCTCAGTCCATCCCTTTGTCATCAAGAGCTGCACAAAGCAACTATGTCAAAGAGCTTCTGCCCCAGCAGTACCACCAAACATGGCCAGGAGGGTCAGGGAGAGAAGCAGTGGTGTGTTCCACAGACACCTGGCTTTGACCCTGATTCCTGCTTCACAGAAGTTGCAGCAGCAACTGAGTTGCCTTGCATGCTGTCACCTTCCCCATCAGGGGTATAGTGTATTGCTGCTGAAAGGACTAAGTGACAACATTTCCCAGAGTGAAGCCTGTCCTGGGCTATGCTTCCAGGGGTCTGCTCCTCCTGACAGTGCCGAGAGGCAGAGTGAAGTCTGACAACCTTACTGCATGACTGGTGATTGCACTTTGTTCCCCGGTCAGTTGCCTACCTGTGGAGCAACTTGGCTTCAAGGGTCATCACATCCCAGTGACACAAAGTACAAGCACATACCAAGCACCCTTACAGCATCCCTGGGAGGTAACAGACTTGCACCAATGCCCCAGGGAAGTGCCACTCTAAACTTGGAGAGCCTTGTCCACAAATGTTTCTTTTATTTGTGCTTTGCGCTTCTGCTTAAAACTGATCACACTGATCTAAACACAGATTCAGGACTTTGCAAACTTGGGAAAGCAGCCTGGATACACTTGGGTGCTCCCAGCTGGAGGGTGTGAACAGGTAGCTTTCATGTCAGCCCTGCTGCTGAACAAGGTGTCACAGAGATGGGGACAACACAGGTCATTCAAAGCCCAGCCATGCACAGAGTGCACTCAGCAGGTTCCACGCACAGAGACACTGTAGTCCTTACCTAGAGGAATGTGTAAATTCAGCAGCAGTGCCTAACCTTTTTAAAACACTGTCGAGAGAGATACACATTAAGGACCTTCCCCTAACAGGTGGCAAACTGGCCCTCCTAGAGCTTTGGATTGACACATAGGTGTGTAACATTTGCACTGTGCCCGTGCCAACTGCAGTTCAGTCACAGACAAACTGAAACAATGGGAGAGCTGGTCCTTCTGGAGCCTTCTCCTCATATCAGTTTGGAATAAGGAAGCTATCTGGGAGGCGTTCAAGCCAGGGTCATTGTCCTGGCAAGGCAGGTACTGCCAGTGGGATGTGGGCTCAGCATCCCTACTCTAAGAGACCACCACCATGCAACAGCCCAGCAGTGCTCCCTCTGTTCCCTGGCAGTGCAGGGGTGATGAGAAATGAAGAGCATTGCTATCTCTGTGCTTAGTACCATGAGTAGGAAGGGGGACAGGTAGCAGTGTTTGTTGATGACTCACATGACATGTAATACCCAGTAAATATCAAGGCAGGCAGAATGTAGATGTACATACAGCACACAGCAGTACAGAAGTGTCTGACCCATTTTGGATTTCTGCCATCTACTGCCTAGTGTATTCTTCTGCAATCACAATACAGGCTTCTGATTAAAGAGAGCATTTCCAACATCTAAATAAATAGCCTTTCTCATAACAGCACATCTGAACAATATAAGTGCTAAAGGAAGATCTGAAAATACGAATGGGAGAATTGTTACATACAGAGTTGTGACCTTGAAAAAACAGCACTCTTCAGCTGTCGCTCATTAGACAGTTCACACAATGAATAAGAACTGAACCCTCCTGAGGCCTGATTCAACCCCCCTTTTCTTCAAAGACCATACTTTCTCTGACTTAAAATCTGAATTGGACGCAAAGCCAGTACATTGCATCCTGCTTAAAGGAGAACAAATAAATTGGCTGAACTTTAGCTCAGCTATCGGAGCAACTGAAGGGCACTGCAGCACAGTACAGTAGCTCTACTGGACAACAGGGAACAGAACTGCTGCTAACATGTTTAAAATGAGTCACTTCCTATTGTAAAATGAATGCTTTTTCTTTAAGGAAAGAAGAATCATTATGAAAAATAATAGATTCATTACAGTGTTCCTGCACAGCGATGGCAAGGCATGCACACAGTAGCAATTTGGTTTGGTCAGTATGTCTGGAGACTGTGGCCACTAAAGCATTGCAGCCTGAAAGGCTGAATGCATGCAAATACAGAAGAGGTCTTGATGGTGAATCTCCAAAGAGCGCTACAGAGTACGACTGCTAACTTTGGTTTTCCTCTGCCACATTAGAAGGAAACAACACTGTCAGGGCTGTAATGATAATGAGGTGCAATATTTGGGAGGCTCAGTAGACGATGAAGTGCACAACCTTGCATGGCAGACTGCTAGAATGGATTGAGAAGGAAAAACTCCAAAGGAGATTTTTCCTTGAAATGACAATGACACAAAAGAGAGAGCACAGCCAGTTTTCACGGTAGGTGGGTAATGCAGAGTCCCCAGTTGTTAAGAAGTCAAGCCATTCAGAAGCACTAGGCAGTCTAATATCCTGCTGTTCTTCAACCACCCCCTTACTTAGTTCCTCCTCTTTCTGCTCCCCTCCATAAAGTGGGGGTGAATCAGCAGAAACAAGCCAGCAGGAGAAGGCCTTCATCCGCATACGTCAACACAATTTGCTGTAGGCAAACAAACAACAAGGAGATGTCCTGACGTGGTGTGCTTTCTGCTTTCACATGCCAAGTGCAAAGCAATCCCTGGCCACAAAATCTTATGCCTTCTGTTTCAGGTGGTCTTTTTGAGCCTTTAACCTCTTTTCCCATTAACAGGACAGAAAAGGAAACAAAGCCAAAATTAACCCCTTGATCACAGGAGACCTTTCAAACAATTTAAATTTCATTCTGCAGAATGAATATGTATGTAAGGGGCCTAAATCCCAATGTCCAGAGTGCTCTTGGTGCCAGTGACCTGATGGCAGATGATGGTGTTGGGTTGCCCCCAAGGACAGTAGTATGGTTGTGCAAAGGGAATGAAGTAGAGGCAACCAAACAGGACCAAGATTAGAAGTGCAGATGACCAAAAGGAGCTTTATCCCTTTAACCTATGGAAGAGGAGAAGGGCGTACATATTGAAACACTGAACACATCTTCACTGAAATTGTTCTTCTACCACCTGAAACAGAGAGCCCCTGGAATGTACAGTCCTTTAACTTCTCCATCTTTCTATCATAAGGTGTATTGACTGCATGGATGGGTGCATTAAAGGTTGCTTTTTGTTTCAAGATAAATTACCTGTCAGTCACATCAGACTAGGATATTTCACAAACATTTGTTAATTCCAGGTGTGTTTTCTTCAATGCCCAGAGTGGTACACCAAAGAGTGATACATTTAGTACAGATGCAGTTTAGTCTCTGTGGGGGAAATGAAGCCAAACTGCAGTGGTTTTACATAGTCTGTAATTTCCTGCATATTATGTAAAATTAGGATAGTCTGAGAAAGCTTGGCCACGGGGTTTGTAAGCATGAGCTCCTATTGCATTAGCTAATGCTTTAGCAAGGCATAAAAACTTTGGGTTTTAGCAAAACCACAGTCAACGTAAAATCCTCTTAATTATTCATGTAAGGAATTCATGCCAGTGCCCTTATGAAATCACATCCTGCCTCCATCCTAGTAGTCCCATCACATACCTTTGGCACCTGCCTTAGTGCTTTGGCATTTGATATCAAATGGGTAGAATAGTTTTGTGATCCTCGAGCTCAAGTTACTCAGCTTGAAACCTCTTAAACTTCGCTGACAGCCCACGTTTGGAAGCCACAGACACCTGCCAAGTGAGACACCCGAATTGCCCTGAAAATCTCTGTCTGTCCAGATACACTGCATGAATAATCAAATCCCTTTTATGATTTCTGCATTATTTTGCAGATTGCTTTTTCTCCTCCCAGCACTGATTTCCATTAGAAAGCTTTACTGCTCTTGTAGCAAAATGCGAGGCTAGATTTTGGGATGTGAGTTTTAGACATTTTTATCCTCATGCAGGTGCCTTTAAGAAAGGCTTCAGGGGGATCAGCCAAGAATTATTAGAGGCTTTCTGCACTGTAGGCCCAGCTCAGGAAAGGTGGATGGGGAGGGTGAAGACAGCAAGAGGAGAACCAGATCCCTGTCACATTAACATATATGTGTCACCCGTGAGTGCATACTGGGCCTCCCTGCTTCTTAGCCTACTATTCCTTCTGGGCTGTTCTCATATTGTAAAAATAGCCCTATTCTATAAAAGCCAGGGAAAAAAGCCTACTCTCAGAGTCTAGGAAAGACGAAAGCAATGCAATGCAATTACACCTGTCTGCCAGACAAGTTACTGCACTTAAGCCTGAGCAGTTGGCAAGGCTCGAAGTGAATAGCTGGCCACTGGCGTCTCCACGCCATTACCACGTCTGTGCCCTCCAACAGTGAGGACATGCTTTTGGCTGCAATGAAATACTTCTCTGGCCTCTGCAACCAGCCAATGCCAGCCGTGGAGCAGAGTATCCCATTCACAGCATCCTTCCCCAGAGCCGCCTCAGCTAATAAATGCTGTCACTGAGAAAAATGGCCCCATAGGAAGCTGGCCTCTGACAGCGGCTCGTTCATTCACCTGCACCATGTAAGCACAAGGCCATGCCACGGTTTTTTCTGGCAGTCACTAACCCTGTCTCCTGTGCATGGAGGGGACATTGGATTATCCTGGGCAGAAGCTTGATCATCCTCTACCTCCAAGCTGACTTCTGCTCTCAGAGCTGTTGTGGTCTGTCCCTGCACATGGGATTTCTCAGCACAAACCCCACAAGAGCCTTCCTACAAGCTGTGAAGCCTCCTGCGGTGGCCTGTGCCACATCTGTGCCTGCTGTAGCTTTTGTGATGCTCATTTTTTTGGCTCAGATCCCTCTCCATCCCCTGAGAGATAAAGCAGGCACTGGCAGAAGGCACTGAGGGCCCTTCCCTCCACAGCGTGAGTGGGTATGTGCTGTTCAGTGGTGCTCAGACAACAAATAAATCAATTTATTTTAAAAATCAGTCCTCACAGGAAGTGTCAGGGAAGGAAAACCTTGTATTTCCCCAATTACATTTTATAATGCATCTTCTTACACTTCATAATAGTTTAAGGGAAGATCTCAGGATATGATAAAAAAAAACCCAACAAATTGCATTAGCCATGAGCAGGCACCATTCCTGAAGGTTGTCTCCACCTGCTGTACACCCCCATAGCAGCTGTAAGGGAACAACATGGAATTATCTTCTTTAATGACAAATAGCAGCCAGGGGTCATTTTAAAAGGCTGTATAACCAGCTGAAGCCAACATCATTAATAAACCCATGTTTACTTTGCCACAGCATTTTTTTTTTTTTTTTTTTAAGAAATTTGTATTATATAGCCTCCATCAGAAATCTCCCCTTGTCATAGTCTGCTCCAGAGAGCTCCCACATGAAGTAGAGGCTGAACACCATCCTCGTCTCCAATCTGGTAACTATTGGCGATTGTCTGGGTTAGTAACTCTGGTCAGATCTAACTGCTGGACATGGTGCCTGCTTACATTTTGCCTCTAGCTTAGAAGAAATCATATATTCCCATTAAACCAAAACACCACTTTTTTCCCATATATTTTTAGCATATTGTACTTAGAGTCTTAAGAGTTTCTAAGTCTAAGGCGGCGGTGTTACTAACATATTTTTTAAAGCAATTTAAATTTCCCGTTCATAACCCATCTCTCTCTCTGCCGATCAGATGACTAATGCAAGGCCTGCAGAGTAGTTTCACACATTACACAATAATTTGTAGGCATCCTAGCAACAACTGTATTCGGTAAAAGGTGTCCATTATATCCAGTGACCTAATGTTTATCAGACTCGGTAAGCGACACTCAGGGTTACTTCATTTAGGTAGTCTGATGCTGAACTACCGAACCACACAGCCAGCCTTATTCCCAACACAGTGGTGTTACCACTTGTGTTGTAAAGGCTATTTCACTGGGCATGCTGCTGTGTACGGGTAAAATGCTCTCGATAAAAATAAATAAATAAATAACACCAAAACCAAAGCCTACAAACACACCTATTTCTTCTTTAGACAGATTACAGTTGCTGCTGCTTAAGCTCACACATGGTGATAGTAGTCAGTGGAAGGAGCTCTGCAAATCCCCTGCAAAGACCACGGTTAGACACTATTTGAGCTATGGCTGTAATCCAGAAAACAAGCAGCTGGGGAAAACTGTGCCTTTATATCACAGGCATTGCTTTGAGGAGGCAGAGGAGACTTCCAGGGCACTACAGGCGAGGCATCATGGCTTCTATATGGAAAACAAACCCAAAACCAGATGAGAACCAAAGTTACTCCTAAAGGATCCTTCTCAGGCAGATGGGACCTCCAATAGCATGAATTTCAGTACTACAATTTGTATTCAAGCATTCAATATTCAAATATTCAATCTGATATTGTAATCAATATCAAATATTGATGTATATTATTCAATATATCAAGTCAGAGGAGATGTCAAAGGAGAGATGTGTCACATGACAAAGTCTGGCTGAGTTCGTATGTTGCCATATTTTGATGCTCTGTCTCAAAGGCATCCTCATGACTGAAGGGAAAGAATTGAGACTCTACCATGTCTTATAGTTGCTTCACATCATCTGCTAGGGGCATCTCAAGGCTTCAGCCAGCTAGTCGCTAATCAAGCTCTGGTTCTCAAACAGATATTTATAACTTCAGAATGCTGCACTGCAGAGAGCAATGCTGGCATAAATTCCCATCTGTCATCCCCTAATCAACTCCCAACACAGTGATCAATCTTTTTCAAATTCATATTATTTTAACTATTTAGTATCTAGAAAAGATTGCAAGAAATGAGCAGTATACTGTCCAGGACAATTTGAGGACATTAACCCACTCAGCAGCTGTACCTCTACATACATCACAGTAGAGACAAGTATTTTTGTATCATCATCATAATCTCTGCCATAGTCCTCATCACTAATTATAATAGTGCAAGAATTAGAGCAAAAAAAGGTTAAAATGTGATCTCAGATGCACTTCCATCCCCTTTCACCCACAGTAGGTAATTCTGGCCCACAGGATGGCTTGCAGGGCACCGAGTAGGCACCCAGGAGTCATCAGGATGATGGCAGAAGGACACGGATATTGATACTGAGCAGTGTTCTGACCCATTTCCCATTTTATTCAGCTTTCAGTAGTGTTTGAGGACAATCCAAGGAACAGCTTAACACTAGCTAGGGAAATGGGTGAAGGACTAAAACTTATCTATAGCTCATCTTTGCTTCCCCTATACAGCCTGCAGGAGGAAAAACACTTGAAAATCCTGTGCTGAGACACTGTCAAATTGGCAAGTTCTTGTTGCACTCCAGTATATATCTGTCTTCACAAAGCAAATGATATTACTATACTTCATATCATCCAGACAGAAAAAGCCCTAATGTTATCCCAGTGAAAGCGTTTCCAATAAAAGATACCATAACCCTTGCAGAAAAATTGGCTAGAGCTTGCATGTACTTTGTCAGATCAATTTTCTAATCCGACTCACCAAGCCAAGCTCGCTGGCATTAGACGAATAACCTGCATTTCAGTACACGCTCTTACTGCTGTTGCTGGGAACCCTGAGAAAGGTGGAGGGAGAGAGCACGGATGAAATGACTGCTCAGAAATCTGGTCCTGTAGAAAAACAGGAGGGGGGGACCAAACAGTGGGACCCTCAAAATGGGCAAAAGGGATGGGGAGCAGCACTGCTGTGCCTGGACATGGTGCGACTTTCATCATCCCTGCAGGAGCTCCTCTGACAGTCAGGCTGGAGTTACCAGCAGTGACCAATATCCTCAAGCATCCCTCTCGCTGCACAGTGGCTCCAGCTGCTGCTAATGGTTTGAGTCAAATATAGAGGATTTAAAGAAAAGATGAACCTCATGGGTCACATCCAACATCTGTGAAGCTGAGCCACTCAGCCTGGCTGGCTAAAACCAACAGTGGCTGCACAGTCATGATAAACACTCCAGCCTGAGGATTTCCTTGACAATATATCACTCACTGTACATCTAGGGCTCATCAGCAGGCACAACAGCATCACGTCTCAAGCAAGTGAAAAATGACACAGCAGTTCTGACTATATCACCCCCCATCTCCCGTGTCTGCTCTGAGCTGAAATCAATGCAGCTGCATTCCTGTTAATGGAGAGCAGAACTGGAAAAAAATCCCCTGAAGGTGATTTCAGACAATACCACTGGAAACATCATGCTTTTTTATTATTGTTATTTAGGGAAGGACTCTGTTGATTGTCATGTTTGGTTTAGTTTTGTTCCAAGATACAAAATTAATAAGTTAATACAAAAATAGGTGACACTTAATGAGGGCTATTACTCAAGATCATTCACTCTGCTGCAGTTCATTTCCCCAGTGGCAGAAACCTGCTCCCAGACAAGGTTTGGAAAGCATTTATGAAGGAGAAGGTTTTCTCTGGTGCCAAGTAAAAACAGTTAAAAAACCTGAGTGCATAGGATGTATGTCCTAGGTCATCGTTACCTTAGTGTCAGCAACTTCCTTCCTCTCTGATTTAGAGGAATCCTTACAATTACTGTTGATTTGTTTGGGGAAAATCCATCAAAGCTGGCAGAAGTGTTTGAAGCCCTGAATGCACAGAAGAGGTGATTTATAGAACACTTATGAAAATGCCAAATACAAACATTTGGCAGTCTCTTATACAGTAAAACAGATCTCTGATTTTTAAGCACTACTTCAGGTATTGAAGCCAAGTGATATAAGCTTCTGATGGGAACAATCTGGCCAGTCTCATTCCAGCCATACTGCTAACAAGAACAGTAAGATTTTTTTTTTCCTGTTTTAAGACTACAGGGTAAGTTCTAGCAAACATGAGCAAGTAGTTCAAGTCTGGCTACACCTTAGTGCTCAAGGAAAGCTCTCAAGGGCTGTTTGTATCTATGGTGGGGAGCTCTGCCTGGCCAGGGGCTGCAAGACTGAGCCCTTGCTATAGCATCCCTTATAGCACTGGTTCAGGCAGCCACTAAATTGTATCTTTAAGTTGAATCACTGCTTTAGAAGACCGAAGCAAAACAGACAGCGAAATAGCAAAGACAAGACACTTGAGCACTTCACCACAATATTATTTAAGTGTTGTGCAATAAATCTTGCCATGGTTTAGGTATATATCGTCCATATTGCGGCTAAGGAGTTGTAAGCAGAAGCTTTTTCAGGCATCTCAGGGGTGTTTACACTTAGGCTGAAACATAACATCCGTCCCATCTGATATGACCATCAGGGGCTCCTTAGAGGCTCAGCTGTATTGCTCCAGAGGAAAAAAGCCTTCCAGTTTTATGACTTCTAAAGAGCAGTTCTAGGTAAGTAAGCAGGTCCTTGCGGAGCAGATAGTTTCAGTAGTGGGAAAGGAGCTGCTCCCTGCGAGCCCACCTGTAGGAGTGGGTCAGACAGGCAGGACTGAATTACAGGAGGCTTATCCTGGGCAGAGCTGAAAACTTGTTCAAGAGTGCTGTGAAGCTCTCAGAAACAGCTGAGGACATGCGTTCCACTGGAAGTCCTCTCAGTTGGAATGCCACTCAGGCAAGAGAAAATTACCTAATCCAGGTGGCTTTGATTTCAGCTCTTTTTAGAGAGTTCCAAACTAAACCAGGCAGGCACCACAAGCTGGGATGAAGAAAAAAAAAATAAATTTAAAAAAAATCTCTATCCAAAGCCCACCCCACCCTTCTCATTTGTCACTTGTAAGGGGAAAAAAAAACAAAAAAAAAACCAAAACAACCTAGAAAAAGCAAGTAGGGAATTCTAAGAGAGTGTGATAGTATTTTTTTTTCCTCCTACTGCCCCTGCCTTCCTGCACACAGGCAGGGGTCTCAGGACACCTGGTTCAGGATGCTGCAGCCACACCCACAACAGCAGCAGGGCCAACCAGAGGTAGCAAGGACCATAACTCTACATCTGCTCTGAGGAGATAGCAAAGGGCTACTGGGCACCACCAAACTCTGTGTATCTGGAGTAGAGAACCCCACTTTCCGTCCCTCATCCTGGTCTGTGGGATACGATGGCAGGGTATCCCAAAGCTGGGAGCAGGACCACATGCTCCTCTCATTGCAACAGCTTCTCCAAGGGTCCCTCTGAGGGAATGTCCTTTTTTCCTTTTGGTTTCTTGGACTTCAGTAAAGGCAACATGTTGCCAGGTACTTGAACAGAGCTAATGCTCCAAGCAAGTGCTCAGAAAAGCTAGTGTTACATCTTCATGGCCTAACTCTGTGTTTCTGTCTCTACAGCAAACATCTTGACGGTCATCATCCTTTCTCAGCTTGTGGCTCGCAGACAGAAGTCCTCCTATAATTATCTTCTAGCACTAGCTGCAGCTGACATCCTGGTTCTCTTCTTCATCGTCTTTGTTGACTTCCTCATGGAAGACTTCATCTTAAATAAACAGATGCCTCAGATACTGGACAAAATAATTGAGGTCTTGGAATTTTCTTCCATCCACACCTCCATTTGGATTACGGTTCCACTCACAATTGATAGGTATATAGCTGTGTGCCATCCGCTGAAGTATCACACGGTCTCCTACCCTGCTCGTACTCGAAAAGTCATTGTAAGTGTCTATATCACCTGCTTTTTGACCAGCATCCCCTACTACTGGTGGCCCAACATTTGGATCGAAGACTATATAAGCACATCAATGCATCACGTCCTCATCTGGATCCACTGCTTTACCGTTTACTTAGTGCCCTGCTCCATCTTCTTTATCCTGAATTCCATCATTGTGTACAAGCTGCGTCGAAAGAGCAATTTCCGACTGCGAGGTTACTCCACAGGGAAAACAACAGCCATTTTGTTTACTATAACTTCTATTTTTGCCATACTGTGGGCACCAAGAATAATCATGATACTGTATCACCTCTACGTATCGCCTATAAACAACAGCTGGGTGGTACATATTGCATCGGACATTGCCAATATGCTAGCACTGCTGAACACTGCGATTAATTTCTTCCTCTACTGTTTTATTAGCAAAAGATTTCGCACAATGGCAGCTGCTGCACTGAAAGCCTTCTTTAAGTGTCAGAAGCAACCTGTACAATTCTATACAAACCATAACTTTTCCATAACAAGCAGCCCTTGGATTTCCCCAGCCAACTCTCACTGCATCAAAATGCTTGTTTACCAGTATGATAAGAATGGAAAGCCTATAAAAATATCACCATGAAAAGGGCAATAGTTGGAATTTCTGGGTGCAAGTTCTTTTCAATTGGTTACATCTTCAGGATGTAATTTGCTGAAATAGCTGTTCTGAAGAGGGATCATTTGATTTCATTTCCCTGGGAGACCAAGGGCAGATCAGACTGTTAGGAAGGAATAGAAGCACTTGATTTTAGGAGCAAGTGAGAAGGCAAACGCCTCTGTCTCTTACATAGCATTTTGAATATGCTTCAGAGTTCAAGTCTTAGTGTTCAGTCACACAAATGTTTTGCATCCCAGCACCAGTGCAGTCCAAAGTCATTGGAGGGGGGTAAGCCGCATCAGTGTTTAATTACAACCTTTTAAAACACAACAAAAACCTTACTTGACCATGCAGTTAACTTTGATGGAGCAAACAGATGCTTTTATGTACTGAGGAAGGTGCCATTTCTGGTGTGTGCACTTGCCAAAAAATGTGTTGTTTCTGACGTGAAATACCACCACGCAGAGTCTTGCTGTCAGGACCTTGTTGCAGGAGGCAGCCTGCAAGACACAAACTGTGACAAGCCCTTTTTGGCTCACTGGAACAAGGCTTGAGGACCGATGTAGTACCTGTTGCAGCCTTGGTATGGAAAGCAATCCTGCAAGCTGCCAATATTCACATAAGTTGTTATTTAAGAATGCAACCAAGATGGGGGAGCTCAAGGGAGGTTTCTAGAGCCAAGAACAAAAGCAGCATCTTTTCCCAGCTATTTCAGTTATGGTTTCTAAAAGGGCCATGTCCTGCCTCATTCCAGAGCTCCCACCAAAGCTGCTCCTGCAAGGTTTGGAGTGATCACAGCCTTCAGGTCTCTTCTTAATATTCTCAGTTATCCCTCATGTTCAGGCCTTTAGGGATTAACATAAAAACCTCAACCTAAGATTTTGTCCTGACAGATTATGCCATTTTATTGCAGATTTGCCATTTAATTGCTAAAAATCTATTTGTGGAAGAAATCCATTAAATACCCAACAGCAGTAAAAGCATAGATCAGCTTGGACTAAGGCTTTTAAATATTTACCTTATTTAAAGTAGCTTAACTTCTCTTCCTTCACACTCAAACCCCAGCATCCTAAGCAATGCTGAGTGTAGAAAATTAGAAGAGATTTACAGGAAGGCTGAAAATACATTTCTTTTAACTTCTTTCCTTTTCAGATCTTGGCATGTGGTCTCTCAGAGCCATGTGCCAGAACCTTTTTACTTCTATATTGGGCACCTAATGCAGCCTTACTGAATGTGAGAGCAGACTTCCTTGCATGGTGAGCACAAGCACAATGTGGTCAGGGGACACAGCAGCTTCTCAGTAACTGCAAATAAGGAGTAGCCTGGTGCTAGCACTGTGTTTGTGCCTGTACCCATCTCCATTGCCAGTGGGGAGTTCATGGTACCTCAGGGACTCACATAGTGAGGTCATCTGAGAAGGGATCTAGTAAATCCCACTTTGGTGGGAGGTAAGGACTGAAAGCACCCCTCTAAAACCCATGGATGGCTCAGCTTTGGTCTATTTCTCCTAAGAAGCACTGAGTCTACAGAAGTCTTGCTGAGTACAACAGCCTGGTTCCCTTCTGCCACAAAGGTTGCTTCTGCAAAGACTCATACTGGTGTTCTGCAAGAGCAAAACCTGTGCCAACCCTGAGCATGCCTTCCTTCCCCAGGAGGAAGCAGACGCAGAAGGCACAAGCCATTAAGACTGGGACCCCAGGCAAAGGCTGGCTCTTGCATGGAGGAGTTTTCTCAGGAGAGATCGAGGCTACTCAGGTTGGTCAGGGGTACAGAGATGGGATACCCAGCACCTTGGGGAACACACACCTCCCAGTCCTCTCCCACTGGCAACACAGTTGGGAGAGCTGTTCAGCACTCCTCCATGAGGTGCTGGAACACCCCAGGGAACATGCTGGTTAGACCAAGGAGAGGGACATGTCTAGGGAGGGGGGGAGCTGAGCCTTTCGCCTTTCTCATCCTCCCCCACCAAGAGGATGCTATCCGCCTAAATCTTCCCAAATTCAATGGGAAACAAGGAGCCCTCTCATCCTGTAGGCTGTTTGTCCCTGTGATCTCAACAAAACTTCACACTTCCTTGCAATAAAAAAGCATAAGAGGGATGTTCAGCCTTGCTGTATTTGTCATGACAAGGTTAAAATTACCATTTTACCAGTGTTGTATAGAAACTCAGTTTTATGGCCATGCCTTCTAGCCTCCTCTCAGAAACCTCTCTCTGGGCTTTGTCGGTTGATAGTAACCAAAGTTACCTTATGAAAAAGGTACTGTATGTTTCACTTTGGGAAAACACTGTATTTATAACATTTTTATTCTAAACTTATGAGGAATGCTTGTCTGAGTTACATGTGAATGAGTCTGAAGTGCAATATCTATATAGATAAGTGGTTCATTTTTGAGAATGTATCTATTGAAAAAAACTATTTATACAAGAAATTCACTATTCTACTTAATATAATAGTAACCTTACAGAAAATAGGGAATGTTTAGGGCTTTTATTTATTAAAGAAATTCAATTAAGTGCATGGCATATGCTGCCATTCACATGGTGTAATTTATTAGTTTTTGTAACATGTTTATCCTGCTAAGTAGCAGTATCATCTGACTTTTCCTGTCCTGACAATGTATTTTTGTAAATTACCATATTTAAAGCCAAAATATTTCTGCATTAATATTCCATTTCCCACTAAAAATAATGCATCAAACTGTTGCAACTTCATTTGAAAAAAATTGCAATCCTTTTCCATATCATTTTAGAAATGACAAGGTGCAATTTTCATGTACAGTGGATTGGTCACTTCATTTCTGACAATTTAGGGCTTTAAGAGCTTACTTCCAAAGCCCCTTGAAGTCAAAGGGAAGGCTGCTTCTGGATTTTGTGGTTGGTTTTTCCAATCCCCATCAGTTTAGGAGGGCTTTAGGTCAAGCTGTATCTCAACAGACATTTGAAGCCTTCTTAGAGTCCCGTTTGGATAATAGAGCCTTGACTTTTTAGTCTGCCATATGGGAGCTGCTGTTGATAATACTTGCCTTATTTTTGGTTGTGTGAAGCATCTTGCAATGACTGTTGCTAACTAGCCAATGTCTTGCTGTATTATTCGTACCTCCTAATTTTCCAATAGTAAAAACTTAACCAAGCACATATAGTGTCATTGTTTAGGGAAGAAGTATCCTGGAGACAAAACCATCTTTGTTGTGGAGATAGTCTTTTGTACTCTATTTAATTTATATTTCCAAATATCTACAATTAGAAAAAATGAGCTGTGAATGGACAGTTTTACAATTACTTATAGGTATATGTCCTTGAAGACCACAGCTAGGAACAAAATACTTTTTAGACGAGTTGCTGGTATATAAAATTATGGGACCTATCACCTATTTAAATTGTGAATATTGATATTTTCATAAGTAGACAATATATTGTGTTTGACAGACTTGTTTGTATTATAATAAATGATGGGATGGTGCATAACTTACTGCTGTGTTTCGAGCTATTGTTTTGACTTAGAGATTCTTATGATATACTTTTGATTTATAGGTACTTATGATACACTACAAATAAGACCAGGCCTTGGCAACCATTACTTAGTAAACTGTGGCCTTAGATTATGGATGTTCATTTTTTTTTTTTTTTTAATAAAATCTGAAATACAAGATGTAAAAATTATTACTGGGCCAATTCTTCATTCTGAACCACAGTCCCAGCTGCCATAAGTTAAGTTTAGCTTTTCAAGTCAATGAATCCTTATCCCTAATACTAGTGAAAAGCTGGCCCTGAAACTGTTGACACCTGTCCAAAACAGATGTGGTGCCAGGAAATCAGGCTGATGTCCCCAGTCATTGCAAGTGATGGGATACCCAGACAGTCAGGCCTGGGAGAGCAAAAAACACATAACCCTAATTCCTACCATCAATCAATGACAATTAATGGCATAAGCTTCCCTGCAGATAGGCTGTACTCGGTCACAGGAGCTGGGGCAAATGGGAGAAACAGCAATTTGATTCAAACTGGAGAAAAAAAAAAAAAAAAAGTGGCATTAGCAGGCTCCCAGGGAAGTGGTTGAGTACCCATCCCTGGAGGTATTTAAAAGACATGTAGATGTGGGGCTCGGGGACATGGTTTGGTGGTGGACATGGCTGTGCTGGGTTAACTGGTGGACTAGATCTTAAAGGTCTTTTCCACACTAAATGATTCTATGGAATTCTCCCAATCTACTCTCCCTGTGCATATACAGGGCCTGCATGTTCTACAGGCTGGTCCCCCTCCTGTCTTTGCAAGTCCTCCCATTTTGAGATGGGCATCCAGAACCCCTGCACTGTCAGCTGGTGATCCCAAACATTTTGGATTTCATATGTTCCCGTAGAGTATTTCAGTCTGCTGCAGAGACAAGGATCCCTCATGAAACACCATGCTTACAGACTTGCATATTTTTAAATATGTGAACATGACAAACGTATTATACCTGTTGCCAGAAATAGAAAGTGCAAAAAAGCCACCACTATGATGAGAAAATAGAAAATACTAGAGATTGAAAGTGGATTCAGGGCCTCAGGGGACTGCACATGGAGGAAGACGAACATTTCTCCAAATGAAAAATACACTATGCAGAATTCATACCCTCATCAAATGTAAAAAATTGTAGGATCAAGCTCCTAGCTTCTCTGGAGAAGTAACAGGACATTAAAAGAATATTTTTAAACTGTTAAAACTAAGCAGAGAGTGAGTAGAGAAGGAACCGATCGGAAAAGCCCAGCGTCTTAGAGATTAGGAAATGTAGGGTTAAGTGCATAAGAGGAGAGAGCGGTCCAGGTAGTGCCTGACCTGCTTGTCAGAGCTCCCTGCTGTCAACGGCTTGGGAACAGATTTTAAAGGACAGCAAAGAGACAAGTCAGGGAAAAGGGCACTGCTGGAAGGGGCAGAGTCAGATTTGATGGAGCTTATCAGAGTTGCTCCTTACAGAGGGAGCCTGGGATCTGCCTGTCTCAGTGCTTTCATTAACAGCCGCAGTGTGAGAAGTACTGATGGAGTGTACAGATTATTAGAAAAGGCACTGTGCTGTCTGCACAGGACTGAAGGAAAGGCATTTTATGTAAGAAACAGATGACCTTGAAGATTCAAATTATAAAAATGGGATGAATTCAACAGTAATAAAGACAAGGCTCTCCACTTGTCTGCCTGTAACAAAACATTTGCTATAAAACCTCAGCAGTCAGAAACAACCAAGAACCCAGTTGTGCCAGCTGGGCTTGAATGACGAGTCACCAACAGAAAGCAGCTGAGAAAAATCCCAGAATTTAATCACAGACATTTCTAAAGAGGCAGAACAGTATTAACTGCCTTTTACAAAACTTCATGTGCCATATGCATACGTATCTATATCTTTCTATGTATATATAAAGGGATAAATAGCAGTAGAGAAGAACTTGATAAAGCAACAGAGCTGGAACAAGTGGTACTTTCCTTGAGTAAATTCGTCCGGGAAGTTAGAAGACCATCTCTAACTACCAAAGCAGGGACACTCAGCAAAAGGCTTTCCAGCAGCCCAGATCTTCCCACTGGTTTTAAATGGAGTTCAGTGGGTTCACGGACAGGATTATGAGATGAGGCAGGCAGCAGGATGAACTGGGACTGTGCATGCTCAGAGCTGGCACTCCCACAACACTAACCTGCACCAGCCCCCTGCACTTCCTAGGCAGCTCAGCAGGTTCCTAACTCAGCTTGAGGGACAGCGGAGATGTCCTCCGAGTCCAATCCCCCCACTGGGGCTGCTTCAAGGGGCATGGCCAGCACAAGAGCCATGGCAGCCACCAGCTGTTCAAAGCAATTCCTGGGAGCAGCCACAATTAACTCAGCAGCACTTGCTGAGGATGCTACAGACAGGGGACTGCTGCTAATGCATTCCCCATTGAACTCACACTGACTTCTGCCTCAGCTGTTCAGTTCTTTAAAAACCTCTTTAAACCCACCAAGCAGAGCAGAATAAAAAGCAGCCTCACACAGTCTTGAACTGTTAAATAATGATCCCACTATTAGGAGGCTGGTGCTGGATTTGCAAGATCTGCCTTTCTGACAGCATGCAATTAATTCCCAGGAGTTGCCAGACACAACAAGGGGGTTGAAAGGCTCCAGCCTTTTGTAATAAATAAGCATCACAAATGAATTTACTATTAGCTTGCTACAGTGGACCAGAGACATATAAATATTTATTACAATTACAAAATTATGTCAAAAAAAAAGCTTGTGTTTTCCTGCCTTACCAACAGGCTAGGAACCCTGCTCCACCTATTTCTCGCCCAGCACCTTCTTTTAGCAGACTAAATGGACAAGATAAACCATGGGCAAAAGTAGGATATTGAATATTATATTCAGAAGATTAATTTGCTGAAATACAGTGTATCAAAGACCTTCAGCTAAGCACCACACCTCATGTTGGCTGGTGCTGTACAGCAGCATAACTCAACAGCCCCTGGCCTGAGGACTTTGCAAGGACTCGGGGTGTCCAGGCAGACAACCTAGTGCTCTGTGAGGTCCATTGGGTGCAGGTTAGCCTTGAAAATGGGTCATAGGAAATGCAATAAAATACATGGAACAGATGGAGAGAGTCACCCTATGATGCTGTCCTCACCACAGCAAGGAGAGACCTCAGGACAGGTCCTGCTGCTGAAGCCCTACTCCTAATGGGGCAGTGATGCCCAGGTACAGGCACAGCACTGCAGATGAACAATGGCCTTCACATACCCAAATAAGAAGCAGGAAAAGGTTAGTGTCACAGGATGGATCAGTTTCTAGTGGTTTGAAACATCAGTGGCTCCCACCCATGTGGTGTCACAGCACAGAAAGGCAGCCCAGCCATTGGAGAAATACCTGATGCCCTTGCCATCCCCATAGATCTGCCTCACAGCCAGGTTTCACCTTGCAAGATGGAGATGCCTGTCACGTAGACAGCTCCCCATCAGCCACTCACCCTGACCAGCAGAGAGAAATTCATCTCAGCTGCTGGACTCACCCAAAGCATGGCAGAGGAGTGTCATGGGCCACTGCCTTCATTGTACAAGTGAGGACAAACGAGCCCTGCCTCCACCAGCCATGCTGCTCACTTGGAAAAGGGCTTGGAAAAAGGGTACAGAATTTAATTGAGTTGAGACTTTCCCTGTTGGATTTTATAACAGAGTTTGCAGCCCAGCCTCAGGACAGACAGGCTTTTCAACAAGATTAGAGACATTCAACCTTGTGAATTAAATATCACTAGAAAGCTGGTGACAGGTGGTGGTTTCCAGTAGTACCTTCCTAGTCACTTGTCTCAGTCATCTCTGTAAATGTAACTGATTCTTCTGGACTGAGCTCTCACAGTTTTCTGTCCCATAGGTACAGATCTTCCGCACTGCTGTGTTTCTGTGATAAAAAAGTAAAAGTCTGAATCTGAGATGTTGTGTTCATGAAGAAATCCATCAAAGCCTCTGATTAGGACATGTCTCTGTTATTGAGGTACTTGGGACCACACATGGCACTAAAATCACACAAGGCACTAAAATCACACAATGATGCAGCCAAACCAATTTGAGCATTTTACCAAATGCAGCTTAAATTAACCTTTGAGCAAAGAACAGTTTTCCTGATTTCCTTCTATATGTTTTTGAGGGACACCCCCCACCCCCACCCCCAATCCTTTAATGAAGAAAAAGAACATGCATTGTGGAGCTTTTCCTTCTTTTTCTTTTTCATCTACTTAGGAGATCCACATAAAGCTACCTAACTGAACTGCAGGCAGTTTCAAGATAGGGATAATTATGCCAAATAACACAGGAGCAGTAGCAGAGGGATGATTCGTATTACCTCACCATTTAGCTCTATCACTGGGGGGCTCAACTGAGAAAGAAACAACCCAACCTTCCATGTCATGCTATGAATCCTAAACAGGTCCTACTGAACATGGGCCAAAAAATATTAGCTAAATGCTTTGCTTGTGTTTAAGACAAGAAGCTCACACTGGTGATGTTGAACTATAATGTGCAAAATGCCCTAGCTCCCCTGGCAGCTCCTGGTCTCTCTGAGCTACCAGCCTGATCCTGCCCTGACTTGGCCCTTGGGCTCATCCACAGCCACCAGCTCTCCAGTCCTCCTCTCCTCCTCTTCCCCTTACCTCCACAGCCCCAGCATCTCCCACTCCCACCCCCTTTTCCTTCTCAACCTGTCCCCTACTGGGATCCAGGCAGGCCTGCTCTGTTGGTGTGGAGCTGATGGGCTTGTACACACCAGGTTCTCCTCTCCAGCCACTGCCTGGCAGGGACACTACATGAGTTTGCTATGTAACATGTTTTCATATCGGGGGAAATGGGGGAGTCTGGGGAGGTGCTGCTACCAGCAACCCCCTGTCACTGAACTGGAAAGTACAGAGTCCTCAGGTACAGAAACCAAGACCAGAATATGCTACTATTTTTATTTTAAGTTGTAGATGTCAAATGAATCACATTGTCTGAATGTTTCTGATCTGATTAAATGGTCTCTTTAAAATAGCATCTGTTGGTTTTTATCACAAGTATTATTAGAAGTTATGTGGGAAAAATTATCTGAAAGCTGCTTTATAGATTACAGCTGGCTCAGCTTAGAAGAGCACAGACTAAAAGAACCAAAGTACTTCTCATAGGTTTTGCTCCTGATATACCCTGATAGATAAAAGTGTTTGAAATGAGAGTCCCCCTGGGTGCCCAACATAGCCCACACACTCCCAGTGAACCAGAGGTGGTTCCTCCCCTTCCAGTGTTCCGCACACCAGTGGTGTGAACGAGAAGCCCTGTGCCCGACTGTGATACCATGGATGCGACTGAGCTGACAAACGTGCAAATACAAGTCATCCAAACTATCCTCTAAAGCTGTGTGCATCCCAGAGGATCTCCAGCAGACATCTGGCCACAGCTGGCTGCTTAATCAGCTGCCTGCAGGAAGAGCCATGTGCATAATAAACCAGTTCTCATTTGAGCCCATAGTGCACTGGTGTGACCTTTTCCAGGAGTGCGTATGTGTAAACTCCGGCAATCAACAGCATGGCAGCTGCGTGCGGGAAAGCTCGTGCCTGACAATTCACCACTCGCAGCTGAGCCCAGCGCACACCGAAGAGAAGCACAGTACTTTGTGTTTGTGTCTATGAGCACCAAGAGGATAGTAGCACTCACGGGGTGGAGAAGAGGATAGACATCTGTAGACTGGCTGAAGAAGAGTCCTGCTTAACATGCAAAACCACCACACTGTGTGAGCAACTGCACCAGTGATCCAGAGAGGAGAATGAATAGGGAAGGGATGAAATTTCTAGTTTAATTAAACTACTAGGAATTATCAAAGTGGGGAAAACAGAAACAACCCAGACTAACCCACAGGCAGAAGACAGTGGCTGTTTTGCTAAGCCGTCACCTAAACCAGGAGTATGTTAGTAAAAATAAACCTAAATCTCAAAAGCATCAGCAGGTCTCTGGAGGGAGGAATCCAGAAGGCACAACGGGAAGAATTGGGCCACCACAAAATCATTTAAGTCAGAAGAGTTCCTTAATATCATTGAGTCCAACTGTAGTCCAAAGCAGCAGAAAGGCCAATATACCTCTGGATCACCAACTCTGAGGGGTCTTACCAGATTCTCACAGAGACCAAGGGTGATGCAAACCATGGAGGAGGAGCTCTCTTTCAGGGGAAAGAAATAACCTGCCTCAGCCAGAGAAAGGCTTGGGCAGTCTTTCCTTAACCAGGGCCAGAGCAGGCAGGAGAAAAGCACCACAAAGGGAAGTGCTGCTTCCATGTTGTATTTGGTTTGTGTGGCAAGGTTCTGGTAGCAGGAGGACTACAGGGGAGGTTTCTGTGAGAAGCTGCTGGAAGCTTCCCCTGTGTCCGACAGAGCCGGTGATGGACTCACCGCTGGCCAAGGCTAAGCCCAGCAGTGACAGTGGTAGTTCCTCTGGGATAACATATTTAAGAAAGGGTGGAGGGAAGCGGGGCAGCTGTGTAACATTCATTTTAAGGCTCTGTGTATAATTACAGACATTAACCGCATCACTTGAGAGAAAAACTAGTACTTGTTAGTAACCACCCCATGTCAGCCAAATGGTAAAATTATTGCCTCGCATCAAGCTGACACTCTGCGAAGTACCTCCCCAAGCACAGATTTGGCCACAGAAAGGCAATGGCAGAGATGACAACTAATCAGTGCTGCTAATGTACATTACACAAACCCAAACCATTCTCCACTCAGGCCTCTCTGCAGTAGTTATCCTCTTGAACTCCATAAAGCAGCAAAGGATGAATATCATGTAGACTCCTTTCCATACACACACACCCCTTCCTTTTTTTTTTTACATCTAAGTTTGCCATCATCTTCTCTGTCTATTAAGGTCTTTGGGAGATGTGTGAGGAAAAGTTATTTTTCTCTTCAGTGAGTTCTCTCTAGCTTTGCCCATTTAGAGAGGTAATTGATTCATATTAGGGAGAGAAAGCTCCAGATGGTGGAAGATGCTGCCCACCAGCACCCTGACTGTGCCCCCCTTCAGCAACACACAACCCACCTGCAGAGACCCAGGATAGGGTTTATGAACATCAAGAAATCACTGGGCTTTGCTCCCATCAGAACTGTGGCTAAGCCCTGGGAGAGCTGTATGGGGCTGTAGTTGAAGTACATGCCCATGGTTTTGAAACCAGTCCCCTTCCCAGGTTGTCTCTGGGCTCCCTCATCAGATGAGCGCAGTTGTGCAGGACAGTTTGTTGCCCCGTGCAGATGAGAACCACTGGGCAAAGCAATGTACTTAAACACCCACCACAAAGACAAGCTTAGCACCAGATATCCTTGCTTTCAGATCCCACTGCAAATTGAAAAC